>OX393576.1:2410904-2499711 GCA_947652605.1 Elmis aenea | reverse complement strand
AAAAAATTTCAAGTAAAGTTTTTTCCTAAAATCAAATGCTAAGCCGATATCAACACTTACTTAATTTTTTTACACTTCTGCATTTATAAGACTCTGTAGCCGAAAATATAAATTTTATCGTAAAATACCTTAAAGCTTTTTAATAGAGCATAAAATTCTCTACAAAATTAGTTTTATTTATTTTTTGTCTACAGGCAATGGTTTGAGAGTTATAAAGCAGTTTGTACAAAAAAATATAAAAAATGTAAAAAATTTAATTGTTTCTTAGACTTTGCAACCGCTGTATCTTTAAAACGAAAGGTTGTACAAAAAAACCGAAGGCCCATTCCGGATAGCAAATTTTATGGGCTACAACTTTGGTATAGTGAAATTTTTTGAAAATTAGACCGATTTCCCGGAAAAGCTGAAAATAAGGAATAGAGTGCAAAAACAAAATTTCCTACAAATATTGTTTTGTATTTAAAAATGCTTTTAAAGAGAGTGCGATTACGTAATTAAATGATAGAGGTCATTTTGAACAATTATTGAAGTAATTTTGTGGTTACATGTTAATTTTATTGCGTCCAGATGGATTTGCATTGTTTTGCATTTTATCGTTTTCGAAAAACAAAAACTCCCGGTAATTATGATATTTTGTATTTAAAAATGCTATAGCATCTGCAACATTCATAAAATTATGTATCTCATCAGTTTCAAAGCTTTTTATGAAGTTTGAAATCCTTCAGAAAACCACCCCTTATTATTTTTTTTAAGGAGCTAACGAACAAATTTAACAAAAAATTGTATAATTGCATATAAATAAGTTATGTAAATTTTTAAAAACGCCGCATCTTTTTAACGAAACGTCGTAGAGCAAAACGGATGCCTATTGCGGATAAGGCATTTAACGGACTACAACTTCGGTAAATATGTTGTTCAATAAAACTAAATGTATCATAGAAATGTTTATAATAGTGAAAAAGTGAGAAAAAAAAACGCAATAAAATTAACATGTAACCACAAAATTACTTCAATAATTGTTCAAAATGACCTCCATAATTTTCAATCACGTAATCGCACTCTCTTTAAAAGCATTTTTAAATACAAAACAATATTTGTAGGAAATTTTGTTTTTGCACTCTATTCCTTATTTTCAGCTTTTCCGGAAAATCGGCTTAATTTTCAAAAAATTTCACTTTACCAAAGTTGTAGCCCATAAAATTTTCTATCCGAAATTGGCCGTCGGTTTATTTGTACAACCTTTCGTTTTAAAGATACAGCGGTTGCAAAGTCTAAGAAACAATTAAATTTTGTAAATTTTTTACATTTTTTTGTACAAACTGCTTTATAACTCTCAAACTATTGCCTGTAGACAAAAAATAAATAAAATTAATTTTGTAGACAATTTCATGTTCTATTAAAAAGCTTTAAGGTATTTTACGATAAAATTGACATTTTCGGCTACAGAGTCTTATAAATGCAGAAGTGCAAAAAAATCAAGTAAGTGTTGGTATCAGCTTAACATTTAATTTTAGAAAAAAAATTTACTTGAATTTTTTTCTTAGAAAAAGGTCCTCTATCACCACTTAAAATATTCGCGGTGATAACGGGGACACCCTGTATATATAGCATTTTCCATACCTTTTGGACACACTGTATGTAAAATAGCTTAGCAAAACCAAATAAATTACAGAAATCGTATTTTCTAGATATAAAATTACTTGGAATAAGAAAAAGGATGTAAGGATCCCCTTATCTTGTTTTAAAATTCAGATTTATGAATTCAATAATTAAATTTAGAGCATTTTTTGCCCTAACAGTAGGTATAGGTAGGAACAAATTTAAAAGAAAAACAAGCTAATGTGATAATATTAACTTGATCAATATTTTGCTGCGTAGCGTCAACACTTAGAATCATAATAATTTTTTTATAGTATGGTATGCAAAAACAAGTTAGGGGACAATGAGGTATAAAAATAATCTTTAAATATCCATTTTATTACAAACACGTTGGTCTACAATTATTTTACACATTTATTTCACGAGAATTTTCTCACAGACTAAAATATTTTGCGTATTATTAGAAGAAGTACGCTATTAAATCTTGAATAATAGCAATAACATTAGCAACAATTGCTAACCAATTCATTGTAATAATATTTATTATTAACAATACGACATCAGGTAACAAATTAATTATCAAATCCCATATGCTACCCTCAGCGAATAAGGATCTCAGATAAGTTTCCGAATTTTCAAGCGCTTCGATAATCAAGCCTCTATAGTCTTCTAGTTGATCATCAGCCAAGGCTACATCAGTAGATCGTTTCTCGACATGATGCACCTCTAAACTTCCAACCAGCTCTTGCCCAGGTGCAACTGCTATAAGTAACAAAAATAAAACAATAATGGATTAATACTATGTCACCATTCCGAACTTGCATCACAGTAGAATTGTTAGATAACCGACGGAAATTTTTTACAAAAAAAAAATTGTTGCAGTTGTTTAAAAGAATTACTGTGCTATTTTTAACAAAGTAGTAAGGGTGAGAATTACTCGTAACGAAATATGTTAAGGGCGTCCAGACCAAGCGCGCCGAGTTGCCCCGCGCCGCGCGGAACAGCGCAATACGTTTATGCTCGTCTGATTTGGACGGCAAATTGTACATTTTACGTCCAAATCACACGAGCATAAACGTTTTGCGCTGTTCCGCGCGGCGCGGCGCAACTCGGCGCGCTTGGTCTGGACGCCCCTTTAGATCTACTGTATTGCAAATTTGAGCATGAGTAAGCTTTACAAGATAAATAGCTTATGTACTTAAGAAAAACATTGAACTAGGTTTCTTCAAACAAGTGTTTTCAAAAATATTGTTCTCACATTTTTACTTTCGCCATACGTAGTATGAACAAAGTATTATGATCGCGAAAATTTTCGAATTTACAAGTTTTGAGGTCCCCTGAATCAGGCTCGACTATCGCGATGGCGTCAGTGTGTGCTGGTAACTAGTCTACAGGGTGTTTTAGTTTTTATGTTAATCCAAAGGTACAATCGGGGACTAAAAAATTGCATTCGTTTTTGTTCGGAACGAAAACTTTCGTTCCCTACCATAAAATATTTTTTTTGTTTTCGTGAACCGAAATTTATAACTTTTAAAACCGGTTATACACTTTTTTGTCGTCAATAAATCGAGGACTTAATTTTTTTTCAAGTCTTTACAACCCTCTACAAATACGATAACAATCTTTGCGTCTCCGCTAAATTATAAACGGACAGCATATTTTAGACTGGCGAACGGCCGCCGTATTAAATTTACCAAATCGTTAGACACATTAACATTTAACCATTTTATTTAGTATAACACCCGTATGGTCCAAAAACACAACTCGATAAGTTTAAATTGTACACACGATCTTTATCTAAAAATATAAAAATATAGCAAGTGCTTTTTTAAACTTGTTTTAGTACTAAAAATTTATGCATTTGAATTAAATTAGATCCTGCTGTAATTATTTAAAAAGAAAAAAGAATTAATTTAAGTGGATAATTCACTAAATGTTCCCATGAATGTTATAAATAAAAAATGATATAAAAAAACTTATATTAGCAACAATTTTATTAAATAAAAATTAAACTCTATAAGGTAAATCTTATCCTACAACATTTATTGTATTATGTTGTAAACAATTCTTTCATTTTTGACCATAAATTACTAAAATTTGTATAGTTAATTACTGATTTGAACCAGGTATATATTTCTTGTACGTCTCATGTATGTAGAAGTTTAGCAGAAATGTTCATAGTACCTAAATGTGCTGCAGTGTCGCTCTTATCATTATATTAATGGAAAAACAAAAAGTTTTCAAAATGAATTAACAGTATTTAATAGTGAAACCTATATAAGGACATCTAAACTACTATTATACGATAAGGTCAGTATACACTGTGTCACAAAAATAAAGCCCCAAATGGCTATTGAGGTATAGTTTTCATAAAAATGTAAAAGAAAGAAAAGTTTTTGCCTTACTAGGAAATTAATTTTAAACAAATCTGAATTAGTCTACCACACAAAGGGCGTTCAAAAATCGAAATTAACATTTTCTCGTCGTAAACTGCTAGAAATGTACAATTTAGAGAAAAATGTCATAAGAAAACGTTTCAAAATCCATTTTTAATTTTACCTGTGCAAAATTTTAAACTGCTTTTTTAATAAACTGTAATAATTTACTATAATAAAGTAATAAAAATTTACATATTCTGTAATATTTTTAACTGGTTGCTGACATCAAAAAAGGTTTTGCTGTAGTCTTTACAAATTATCTGCAAAGTGTTTAAAGAGTACTTGAGAAATACTTAAGTACTTTTTGCAAGTACTTGTACTTAAGAATCAGTACTTTTATAAATAGCGGTACTGGTACTTATGATCCAAGTACTTGTCATAGGTACTTGAGACTTAAGACTTAAAGTAATTTTTGGCCAGTACTTGCCCAGCTCTGCAAGTAATCTTGTCATGACAAAACCAATTAGAAATATTGCAACGCTGCCACATGCCATTTAGGGTTTGTAAGGACAATAAAATTGTATATTTTATACGAAATTAATTTTATTTAATAAACTATTAGAAAGCATTGGTACACAAAGAGCTTTTGTCTCATCTGTAAATAAATAAATAAATATTTTAAAAAGACTTACTAAATCATAAGCTGGAAATAAAAATGAAATTGTCATGAAAAAAAATCCTTAAATTTCAATCAACAGATGCGAGTTTACCTATAATATTTTAAACCCATTGTGAAATATTTTACTAACACTTTACTAAAAAGAATTAATTTTAATTACTGCTTTGAAGACCTTGAAAATAATCGATACGATACTTCCAAGGGCTCCCAAATAATTGAGAAGAAAAACATTTACTACTAAAATATTTAAATCAGGTAGAATTGGAAGGATTAAATCCCATTTATTAAAATTTTTAAATGAAAATATCTGTGCAAGGTAGGAGATCTCTGTTGAATTGGTGATTGTATCAGCTTGATCTTGTGGCTGATCAACCGATTTCGCATCGACAGATCGTTTTACGATTGGTTGTAACGCGTTTTTGGAAAGAAATTCTTTCTCAACTCCAATTGCTGCAAACAATAAAACAATCATTATCTGAATCTCTTCCTAAAGGATAAAGAGAATAGAAAAACAGATGTATCGGAAGATGTGCTTATAATAGAAGAGATTTCTGGCCCCAAGATTAAGAAATCCAGATCAGAAGCTCAAGCCCTAGCGGAAGAAACTCCTTGCTGCGTTTGCCGTTTGCCATAAGAAATTGTGTGTTTTTATAAGCGAGACTTATGCTAAATTTTTTGTCATGAAAAGCTTAGGCATGAATTGATTTATGCAAATTCCACACTCATATCTGCGAAAGTAAAGTTTAAAGTCTGTTGGTACATTTCTTACTCTATGTTCAGGTTTAGGTAATTCTTTTTTTCTTAAAAGTTTAATTTAAATTTCCAACGATGGTGGAATAAAATACTACAACTTAAAATGTTTGTCAGCGTTAGGGACGAAGATCAACTGTTTATGTAAAAACTTTTTGGTGAAGGAAATATTTGATTTAAAATTCCTTTTTAAGTGTATTTGTATTTAATTCAATTCAATTTAATTCAATCGTCACTAAACTAGCTCAATAACTTTTATTCCAAACATTTTTCCCTAAAGTGGGTATTTACTGAGATATATAGCATATTCCATTCCCTTTGGACACACTGTACATATATGTTTCTTTGATTAAAAGCGCTCAATTTTTTTAAATTCAACCAATGAGCGTAGCGCATTTTACTTTTTTACTGCCTAGGCAGTAAAAATGATTATTAAAGCCGCTCTAGGGTACTTATTGAGCTAGTTTGGTGACGATTGCAGAAAAATAACTATTCTGTTGACAACTTTTTTTTGTAATAAGTTATTTGGGAAATAAAAAATGCATATTTGCCTTATAACTTAAATGTTTATTTTAAAACTTTGATGTACATACTACACCCACATTTGATATATTAAAGCACAGTATAAATATTTAACTAGTATAAAAACGAAATGATCTGTTCGAAATTAAAAGAGGAACGCAATCAAGTCTCCAATGATAGCGATTATATTTCCAACAGCTCCCAAATAATTCAGCACCACTATATTAAATATTAAAAGCAATATATCAGGCAACAAAGCAGGTATGAGTTTCCAAATGGAATGTATTGTTGTGAAAGAGACATTTCTGGTGGCTATTGAGAAGTTTTCTATCACACCAGTGTTAGGAGCGTAAACTTGTTCATCAGTAACTGTGGCTTTTTCGATAGATCTTTTTTCAATTTGTTGCAACTCACCAACGCCAGTTAAGACATTCGTTAACTCAGTTGCTGTAAACAACAAAATAATCATAATTTGGTTTCACCAGATCCACCAAATCCATTAAAAGTTCTTGTGATTCTTTCAGGGGTTATTACATATAGAAGATTTGTACAAAAGTAAGCAGAAAAAGTTAAAAGAGATTTAAAAGAATAATAGAGCCAGTTATTTTCATACTATTTGATTATACGATTTTACGAATTTATATAGGTTGAAAAATCAATTATCTTTACTTTGTTGTACAGTGGCGCACCCAGGATTTAATCTCGGGGGGGGGGGTTTAATGGTTAAACATATTTTTATTGCAAATTCAATAAAATGAATAATATAATGATCGCAGTTGGTCCGATAGCAACTTTTTTTGATTTTGATTTTTGCTCCTTGCCACTCCCCAGGCATGCGCCACTGTTGTTGTATAGATAGCGTCAAACAAATCGCATTGGAGATTTTGTAAGCTTGTGATGTTTTAAATGTTCATATGCAGTGTGTCCAAAAGGAATGGAATATGCTATATATCTCAGTAAATATACACTTTAGGCAAAAACTTTTTGAATGAAAGTTGTTTGGTACTTAGTTTTCCACCATAAGACCAAATTTAAATATATTTTTTTCGAATAACCAAAGCGCAATGAAAAACAAATGAATTTTTTTAAATGACAAGGTACCTCTATATTATACTCGTTTGATAAGAATTTTTTTTTTCAATGCTGCAAAACTTTAGTATCCTTACTTAAGCAACTTTTTGAGAAATATGCAAAAATTGTTTTAATTGATTAGTATTTATTTCTAACAAAAACATCATACGTACTCAAATTTTTTGACGAAATCTACACAAACTGTGAACCATTTACAGCTTGGCAATGATAACCTCGGTTTTTAAACCCGTTTATAACATTCCCAACCATTTTAGGTGTAATTTCTCTAATACGATCTTTTAAATTTTCGATATTCTCCGGCCTCTTAGCATAAACTTAATTTTTAAGTTGACCCCATTATTGAAAAGAGAAAAAAATTCCCTATCAAATGAGTATAATATAGGTGTACCTTGCCATTTAAAAAAATTAAATTGTTTTTAATTGCGCTTTTATTGCTCGAAAAAAATATACTTAAATTTTATTTTATGATGGAAAACTAAGTACCAAACAACTTTTATTTAAAACATTTTCCTCTAAAGTAGATATTTACTGAGATATATAGCATATTCCATACCTTTTGGACACTGTATGTATAATAGCATAGCAAAACTAGATAAAATACAGAAACCGTATTTTCTAGTTATTAAATTGATTGGAATAAGGAAAAGGATGTAAGGATCTCCTTATCCTGTTTTAAAATTCAGATTTATAAATTCAAGAATTAAATGTTAAGCATTGCCCCAACAGGAAGAATATTGTTTTGCGAATTATTAACCGTAACTAATTTTCAAGGAAAATATATTAGTTGGAAACAAAAAAAAAGTAATGTTTCATTCGCAGTTTTATTTTTCTAAATTCAGTTTAATAATGAATAACATAACATCAAAAATAAATTCGTGATCTTTTTAACATATTAAATAAGGATTTATATTATTGTTCGGCACCAAAGGATATACGTAAGCGAGTGTAGTTATTATAACATCTTTACGTGGCCAGTCCAAAGAAAATTAAAATTGATTGTAATATGTTGGCTATGTTGCCTATTGCGTCTGTGTATTTCATGCTTATGATATTTACAACGAGGTTAACGATCATTGGTATAACGGTAACAATTAGGCCTAAGATGTCCCCAGGATCTTGTCTTTGAAGAAAATTCCTTGCTTCAACCAAACCGCTTTCTTGTTCAATTCCATGTTCAATAGCTGAAAGAAAAACGTTCTATAAGGTACAATTTTACTTTCCGAAAACTGTAGTACCTGGAATTAGGTATTGATGACAATGTGTAAACTTTTGTTGATTGTAATCAGAAGTTTAAGTTAGCAAATATTTTTCAGTTCTGCCTGCTATTTATTACAGAGCATTAATATATTTTTTTAATTGTTTAACTCAAACATTTTGATACCAACAGAATTTTTTATGGATTTTGAAATTTAATAAAATTTATTTGTTTAGCTGCCACGTAATTTTATTAAAACTTGTTAAAAAAATTTGATAAAATCCCTGCAATGTCATTGGTTACAGCAGCGTTTTTATAACAAGTATTTACATATCTTTAAATATAAAAGCATTACAAAAAAATGTATAACCAACAAATTGCAATTTTTGATTAAATGTGCATAGAATTAACGAGTAGATTTTTCATGATAGTACAAAATTTTGCTGTTCTGGCCTGATGTCCATAGATGTTGGTTTCAAACATAATTTTTTTTTAAAACTCAGTACTTAAGTGCTACGCTTAAGCAACGTTTTATTTGTACTTAAAAAAAGTCTTTGATTCAGGAATTTCAAGCTTAAGCAACACTCATGTACACCTGCATTAAGAGGGCGCTGCCATTTCGGGTATACTGAATGGAAAAATCAATAAACGTGAACCAGTAATTTTGTCTGTTTTGTTTTTTGCTTAGTGCTAGTAGATTGTTATTTTTGATACTTAAAGGGTGTTAAAAATAGAAAATTTGGGTTGTATGAAACTTGTACTATAAGAAATGTTCTTAAAAACCCTGTTTCTCCTAAAGCAGTGTTTATCAAACTTTGAACCATCGCCTACCCCTTTTGAGAGTTTAGTCTTCTCGGCCTATCGGCCCTTGATCGAAGATAGAACTAGTTTTTCATACATTTAATTTTAATGAATTGTTTTATTACAGCTAAAAAGTTGCTAAGGTAAAATAAAAACTTTAAAACCGTTTCTGTTACCTACAAAAAAAGCCGGAAATATATCTCAATCACAATAATAAAGGATGATCCTACGTTAGAACTTTAAAACTGTAAATGATAACCAGTCTAATTTTGCAATTGTAAAGATTTAACAATAATGACTTCGTTGATTTGTTCTTTTAGCATAACTGTTCGCAAAAAATACTATAGCCAATAAAAACAAATATTACTAACCAGGAAGGGTCACGATATGTTGTCGATAGAATCTGATCAAGGCTCTGTTTATTGCGTCAAGAACATCAAAAATAAATGCATTGCAGAGTTATACGTGCCACTGGCCATTTCCTTCGGAAAAATAGGGGAAAAACTGAAAAATTGAATAATAAAGGTATTTTTTGCGATCGCGTTGGCCATGAAACCGTCAGAGATAAAATCGAAATTCTTCTATTTACCAATTAGCGCATTCTTTGCAAGTATCATGGCGCAAATTTTTTGAAAAAGTCCTAAACGGTTCCGGAGAAAAACGCGATAAACGTTGCCCTTGTAAAAATGGTTTTCCCTATGGTAAACGACCAGGCAAGTCGCATAGATTTAGTTATACAACTTCTCAAATCATAACCCTTTTGCAGGGTTTTCGTTTTTGACGTTTTTCTCCGGAACCGTTTAAGATGTTTTCAAAAACTTTGCACCATTTTACTTGCAAAAGATGCGCGTATTGGTAAATAGAAGAATTCCGATTTAATCTCTGACGGTTTCATGGCCAACGCGATCGCAAAATTACCTTTATCATTCAACTTTTCAAGTTTTTCCCAATTTTTCCGAAGGAAATGGCCAGGGGCACGTGTAACTCTGCAAAACTTTTAGTTTTAATGTTCTTGATGCAATAAACAGCCTTGATCAGATTCTAGCGACAACATATCGTGACCTTCTCTGGTTAGTATGCAGCAAAACATTTTTTTTCTGTCGTATGAATGTACCTAATTTTAGGTACAGCACAAAAAGAGTTTTGGAAACAACGTCATATATTGTAATTTAACCCTTTACTGCATTTTGATGCACATATGCAACAGCAAACAAAATATACAAAGAAAATTCATTGAATGCGTTAAATCGTTGAAAACACCTTGTAGCATATTTGCAACATATTCTGATTGGTGTTTAGTTAGTTGCTATACAGTCGATGGCTGTACAAATTGTTCTGCAACTGTAAGTGTACAGTTTTTGTTATTTGGCAACTTTTACATTCAAAAATTTATTTTAAATCTGTGTATTCCGACCGGAAAAAAATACTATCAGGTAATGTACACCTTTAATGGTTAATTTTCAATTTTGTCAATTATAACGGAGCTGTAATAAAATAATTATAGCAATATTTTGTTGTGTTGCAAATGTGCATCATTTTGTAAATTCGGTATATTTTTATGTATATATAAAATACAATGATGCATATGAGCAACACATTGCTCTGTAGATGAAATAGTTTGTTTTACCTTTATTTTATTAAACTTTGTTAAAAAATATTTCTAGTGATACAGACCCCCCACACAAAAAGAGAGAAGGCTATTGCCAATTTATCTATATATAAAGTGAGGATAATTTTGATGAATTTTTGACGAAGATTATACTTTTATTAGAAACTTTTCCCTTGAGCCAGTTGGCACATTGGCCAATTTGGCACATAATCGTCTTCGGTGTAAACTACCAAAATGTAAAGACTTTACTCTCGTTATTTGCGAAAAATGTAGTGGAAAAAATTGTTTTAAAACGTTTCATCTATAAATGAAATCATAAACTTATATTGTTTTTCAATTTTCCTGATAAAAAAATACATGAGTATAAGTACATATATGCATCATTTCATATTTTAAGTTGCACATGTGCATCATTTTGAATTTTGAGTTCCATAGTTTATAATATCCAAAAGACAAAATGATGCATATGTGCAACGCTGTAATAATTAACAATAATTAACAAATTAGCAACAATTGATTTTTTTCATTATTTTTTTCAAATTCTACACATAAAATTTCATAATATATAATTCTTTTACCAAAAACAAAAAATTTGCGCAGTAAAGGGTTAATTTTATTTGAAAAGTTTGAACGAATTGATTAAAGAATTGAAAAAAATGTTGCCATTTGTTCTACCCAACTAACGATTTTGTAGATATGCAGCAGTTTTTTAAATCTTCTATCTATAAATAAAAAATCTATTCATTTGTATCAAGTTGACATAGTATTTGAGCAGTTTATATTAAACGTAAGAGTCTAAGAACTTTTTAAACATTAAAGGGTAGTTCACACGGTGACATTTGAAGTCGCGACTTTTGATGTCGCGACGCTAGTGTCGCGATGTCGCGACATCAATATTGACAGTTCGGCATTTAACGTAAGCTTACCATATTTGGGTAGTTCACACGGTGAAATTTGATGTCGCGACTTTTGATGTCACGATTTTTAATGTCGCGACATCAAATTTCACCGTGTGGACAAACCATAAATCACAAATGTTAAAGAAAAGTTGTAAAACAATGTGTTTTTTAATTTGATTACGATTACATGTATTAATAATAAAGATTACTAATATTTATATTCTACAATCCGCAAAAATTCAGAATTGCTATAATGATGCCGGCTACACTGTCAATTACATTAGGAAAGTTCAATGCGATTATATTTATTATAGTAAGGATTATTAATGGGAATACGCTTATTATCAGATTAATAATATCAGCGCCGAAGCCCGTTGTTTGTGCAGTGTATGTTGCTGTTTGCATGAAATTGTTAAACACAGTTTGAAGCTCCTCAATATGATATTTAGGCGCCACCAATTCTGCCGATATCTTTTCGATGTTACTTTCTTGTTCATATCCGTTATCAATTGCTGCAAATAATAACGGTAGTTTAAATTTTGCACTTTAGTCCTGACGTTAAAGTATTAAAAATTGTTAAATTTAAGATATTATAAACTCCCATTAAGACATGAGAATTTTAATAATGTGGCAGTAATTTTTAGATTTTATTGAGCTGTATTGATGACTTTGGTGTAGATTAAAGTTAGATCAGAATTTACTTAAATAATAACAAAACATTCAGAAATACTTAAAACTAAAGTTTGAATGACATTGCACTGTAAAAACAAACAAAAAATCGATTATATTAAGAGCTACTAGTCGGTTAAATTGAGGCAAAGTTGTTATATTCGGTGTTAAATCAGGAAAATAACTCCCTGGTCCTCTTAATTCAGAAGCAATTTAGAAAAAAAGGGGAACCAATTATTTGGTTTTAATATACCTAATGTTTTAGATGTATTAAAATGCTAAACATGATTCTAAAAATGTAATATACTATCGGTGTATTTTAAAACATAACCGAATTAATAAATAGTAGGTACAATATAATTTAAAAATAAAAGAATTTGATTAAATTCATTAAATGTGTTTTTAGTCATTTGGTGTTTTCCAAGAGTTTTCTTTCTTATATTTAGTAGTCCAAAAACTGTTTCTTTACCAAAATTTTTAATGTACTGTTGTTTTTTTTTAATACTATTTAATAGCCATATAAGCAGTCAGCAGAGCTGGGCCTTACTTAAGTATTTTTTTTACTTCAGTACTTTTTCAAGTAATTTTCCGGTACTTAAGACTTGTACTGCATTACATTTTAAAATTAGTTACTTAGGACTTGAATCTCGAGTACTTCGGTAAAAACACTGGTACTTATTACTTTTGTTAGTACTTCAGTACCACAAAAATTACTTAAGTACTTTGTAGAATGCTGCAGTACAGTGCAAAGTACTTAAGTACTTTTAGTGAACACAAGTACTTTTTAAGATATTAAGTTTTATAAGACAGGAACTGTGGTTTTCAACGTGTTGTCTAAAGTTTTAAACACAACCCGGATTGGGGTGCATAGAATAGCTACAGTTGAAAAGGTTTTGTGTGTGTGTAGTAATACGGACAACAATTTTATTAAATAAAAATTAAATTCCATAAGGTAAAACTGATCCTACAACATTTATTGTATTATGTTTTGAACAATTCTTTAATTTTTGACCCTAAATTACTAAAATTTGTATAGTTAATTACTGATTTAAACCAGGTATATATTTCTTGTACGTCTCATGCATGTAAAATTTAGCAGAAATGTTCATAGTAAATGTGCTGTAGTGTCGCTCTTATCATTATATTAAGGGAAAAACAAAACGTTTTCAAAATAAATTAACAGTATATAATAGTGAAACCTATATAAGGACATCTAATAAACTACTCCTAATATATTATACGTTCAGTTGTGTCACAAAAATAACGCCCCAAATGGCAATTGTGGTATAGTTTTTATAAAAATGTAAAAGAAAAGTTTTTGCCTTACTAGGAAATTAATTTTAAACAAATCTGTTTTGGTCTAACACACAAAGGGCGTTCAGAAATCGAAAAATACATTTTCGCGTCGTAAACGGCTAGAAATGTACAATTTAGAGAAAAATGTCATAAGAAAACGGTTCAAAATCCATTTTTAACTGCTTTTTTAACAAACTGTAATAATTTACTATTACAAAGTAATAAAAATGTACTGTAATACTTTTAAATGGTTGCTGTCATCAAAAAGGGTTTTATACTAATAACATCAGTAAGGCTGTAGTCTCTAAATAATATCTGCAAAAAGTACTTGAAGAGTATTGAGAAATACTTAAGTACATACTTGTACTTAAGAATCAGTACTTTTAAAAATAGCGGTACTGGTACTTATGATTCAAATACTTGTCATAAGTACTTAAGATTTAAGACTTAAGTAATTTTTGTCCAGTACTTGCCCAGTTCTGGCAGTCAGACACTAAAAATTGGAGTAACAGTGAAAAAGTTAAACTGCTTGCATAGTCCAGGCAAGTGTTTCTCAATCTGTGTGCCGCGACTCACTAGTGTGTCGCGAGCATCCTCCAGGTGTGTCGCGAAGAATAAAATAAAAAACAAATAAATAGTTTTTACAAGAACGCTACGTTTGAGATTCGAGTTTAAACATAGGGATCTCGCTTATCATAATTGCTAGAGTATTATGTTAAAATTTGGAAAAGTTGCTAAATTCGGTGCTTATATTAATAACCTAAAAAGAAATCTTGAAAATCGCGTATAACACCTTTGTAGTATGAAATATTTTAAATGTGTAAAACTTTGCCTATGTGACGTTTTAAGCTAATCGCGTAGTAATCGCTAATTTTTTCTAGGTCGATTCGTTTTTGTTGCATGACAACCAACTTTATTTTTTTCTTTGGCTTCATTTTTAATGAAATAAATAGCATTATTTTTATATTTTTACTGTCAAAATCATATTTTTAATCTAGGTAGGAACTAATAGAGTTTTTTTTTTAAATATGTATTTTCATATTTTGTTTTAACGTCATTGACTATATCGTAACTTAAATAATTCCTATGAATCTGAAAACTGAGGCTATAAGATCGAAAAAATTGTTATAAGCATCATATATGTGTAGGGATACAATATCCATCAAAAGACTTAACAACAGTGGAATTGCTACTTCAACAAAGTGCCACAGATTGAAAGGAGCTTGTCGCGAAAGAGAATTTCTTGCCGATCCTAATAATTCGGTTATCGTGTTATGAAGCATTGCAGCTTCAGAATGTGATAGTTCCGTCTTATCTGCCGATGTTTTTGCAATCTTTAGTTCTTGTTCACATCCGTCATCAACAGCTGGAATAAAAACGCTAGTTTAGAACTAGGTATGCTCGTTTTCTCCACTGGGAAATGTCAGTAGTAATATAACAAGTGCATTGAAAATTATGGATAATTTTTGGTAAATATGCCCGAATGCCAGTTGACCTGAAAAAAAACACGAGTGCACGAAGTGCAGCGATTTTTTCTGATTCAACTTGCATGAATGAGATTTGTCAAAAATTATAGATTATTTGCAATGCACGAGTTATATTTTGTCAGAAAATTTCCTTCACCTAACCTACCTGTCAAGTTAAATGTACGTTATGTCTCAAATTTTACAAGTACTGTCAGAGTGGTGCGTCAAAGGTGTGGTTTAATCTATATTAAAGTAACGCTACTGGTCGCCGAAATTCGTCAAAAAATTATCAAGACCAAAATATTTAATTCCCTCTCAAAATTTACATTTTCGACCAATCACAAACTCAGATTTTTTAGAAACGACCAATAAACGCATGAAAATCTGTTAATTGCGAAAAGGATATTATCAGTTTTATGTTTATTGGTCATTTCTAGAAAATCTGAGTTTGTTATTGGTCGAAAACGCAAATTTGACAGGAGGATCAACATCTGACAGGGGAATGTAAACTTATTACCGTGTAATAATGCTCCTATTGGTAGTCTCTAGAAGATTTAAGATTAGTGATTGGTTGAAAACGCAAATTTGACAGGTGAAGGAAATTTTCAATAAGAAATACTTTTTATAGTGCCAATTTGTTTAATGTTATGAAAAGACTCCCTTGCGTTTGTAATTTCTTCTATTGATTGTGTTTTTGTGGGTTTTTATGGAAAACTAAATCTATTTCATTTGCTTTAATTTTTCAACCAACTACATCTCATAAAGTAAATCCCATGAATCTTAAAAATGCGTTTAAAAGTGCTAAGGTGGTGTTAAAAACACCTTCTATGTTAATGGTAACAATATTAACCAAAAGACTTAAAAACAGTTGAAATTCGATCTCAACAAATTGCCAAAGATTGCCAGGATCTTGTCTCGAAAGGGAATTTCTTGTAGATTCTAACAATTCGGTTATCTCATTACGAAACTTTACGGCTTCGGTGTGTGATAATTCTGTGTTATCTGCCGATCTTTTTGCAATGTTTAATTCGTGTTCATATCCATTATCAACAGCTAGAAATAAAAACGCTAGTTTAAAGCTAGGAAATGCTCGTACTTGTTTTTAAGTTTCGTGCCAATTCGTGCAAGGTGATTAAAAGCAGTTTAAAATTTTTCATTGATATTGAATTTCCAGCATGAGATTGTACTTTATATAAAAACTCGCCAAAGGGCTAGGATTGGCAAAGGTACTAAACTGTAAGCTGATAAATAGGAGCCTCATGAAAAGTTGGAACATTCAAATATGGAATGTTCAAGTCTGGAAAATGCACCGGTAGAATCATTCAAATCGTGAATCGTTTAACATTGGAATTACTCGACGCGGGAATCATGCAACGATGGAACCATGCAACATTGTAATCCTTCATCGCTGGAAAGCTCAAATCTGGAATCCAGAAATTAAGAATTTTTGCTGCTTCAAGATTTGAATGATTCTATCAGTGCATTTTCCAGACATAAACATTCCATATTTGAATGTTTCAGATATTAATGGCTGACCTATAAATATCGAATCAGTGTTTTGATGGAAAATCTTGATTGCATAAAAGCAGTTTATTACATATTTTTGAAATCAGAACAAATCAATGAGAAATAAGGACGCTAATGTCGAAAAAACAAAACCGATTCGACTTGGCACAAAGTCTGTAGATGCAATTAATGCAAAATTAAATGAAATTCACAAATTTACACAAATAAAGATTTCATGTGAAGAATAAGCAAAAATGTTCTAATTTCTTTCGGTTTTTATAATATTGGTTGCAAATCTCTAAATTAATTTAATATTATTAACAAATTTAAACGATTATAAGCAAGTTTACCATGCTCGAATTCAAATTTTGCTCAGTAAACTATATTTGTTTATGTTTTTAAGTTTTGTGCGTTTTTTGTTGTGGTAATATATAAAATATTTTACTTATAAATCGACGTTTTTCTGACTTTAATTTTTTTTAAACTGCATGGGGATAGACAAATTTGGGAATGTTTGAGTTCTATTGTCGCACAGACGTAAATATAAATAAATTGATTATCAAGCTAATCCAGACAAACAATTTGCTTAAGAAATAATCATTTGAATACCAAACATAATAAATTTTACTAGTTTGGAATTTAAAAACATTAAGTTTTAGATTTAAAATCTTGTTTGCAAAAAAACTGTAGATCCAAATAATTAAAACTTTATTGTTTAAATTGTATGTTCAAAAATTCCCATTTTTTAATCGATCGAAGGAAAAATTATAAATTTTGTATTAAAGTGCAAAGAACATGGTTTCAGAAATAAACTAAAAATATCAGAAGTTGATTAATGTTTTTAAAGAAATAATTTTAAGAACAATAACAGTTAATTAACATTACCTAAAAAATTACTCATCTTGTTTCCTAGAAGATTTAATATCCTTTTGTTAAGGATTGTGTCATTGTTATGAACGAAATTCTGTTTTATAAGTATATTCTAAATAAATAATAAATTATAACTAACAGGATTATAATTCAAATTTATAACGGATCTACAAAGCGTAATAAATTTAAACGCGTGCACTTGTGTTCATTTAAATAATCACAGCAAACAAATAAACAAATTCTACTAATTTCACTAACGTCATGGATACATTTGTGCAAAATATTATTCAAAGTTGATTTAGTTTACCATTGTTAATTAATATTTAATAAGTTTTAACGTTCATAATAAAAGCGAAATTCATGATACAGAATTTAAAAATAAAAAGTTGGAACATTCAAATATGAAATGTTCAACTCTTAACTTATATTAATTTTGTGTTAACGTCATACAGGATATTACCTAAAAAATATTGTTGGGTGAACTTGTTAATTTTAAGTCTTAGAACTTAGAATACAACTTAAATAGCATAGAGTTCAAAACCTTTTCGTTCGACATGAAGCTTGATTCAATATTATCTGGGCTAAAAAATACCAAACTGGAAAAGCAAGGTGTTTGTTTATAATTCTACAATTATACTAAAAGCAGTTGTATACAGCGAAAAATATGGGAGGAAAGCTTGTAAAGAAGAATAAAGAGTAGAGGGTAAGACTTAACTTAAGTTAAACGAATGGCTGCCGATAGCGACCAGTTCCAAAAATGCTTTGAGGTCCCGATAGGGAAAAAAAATAAAACAAAGCTTTTTTTGAACTGAAGGATTATTCAATGAATAAATCTAGAAATTCAGTAACGTTATAAAACAATAAAAATTTGACTTGAAGTGCCTTCAATGAATAAAAACCGAATGGGTTGGTTTATTTTCATAAATATTCTAATAATAATTTAAGTTTCATTCGAAGATATTTCGCCGCTATTTTAAATAAATTTCTTGGAAATAAGTTTAAAACGCAATGTTCCATGATCTCAAAAAAATCGTGACGTTTTAAAACTTTAAGGCAATATTTACTCCATAACTAGTTTAAAAATGAAGGACGAAATTTGTTTAATCAATTATTTACACCGCAAATTGTATCATTTACTTTGTTTATCACAAAAACAATTCCATAATTAAAAAACAATAAGGATTTTTCTTTTGTTCTAAAAAAGTCATGCACACGTTTCACTCAAGATTAATTTATGAGTGATTGTTAATTATTTTTAGTAAACAAAAGTGTCTTATTTAACTTACTGAGCAAGCAAACGTCATTTGTTTCTTAATTTTGCGTAAATAAAGAGGCATGTATTTAAAGTATTTGTTGAAATTCGTATATTTTTTTAATATAAAGTTGAGGGAATATTTTCTGATAAGTGTTTCTCAGTCGCGATTTATATTTAACTTCTTTAAACGTGAAAATACTTCAGCTTTGATTAGATTAGGCGATTGATTTAACTTAACTTACATTAAAAATTAACGGGAACAAGTGGATTACATAAGAAGTCGTAGATTTTATCAGAAGCCCAAGATAGTATTGAAAAAGTAAAACCCAAAGTTTTTCCTGCATAAAGCGCTTACAATAAAAAAGTATATTTTACAACAAGAGATGAAAGTCCAGTTTTTTTCGTGAGGTGAGATTTGTTCACGGGCCGCAAAGCGGCGAGTGAGAAAATCTCACAAACAAAAAAAAACTGATTTCATCTCGAGTTGTAAATGTTTTTTTTTCTACGAAATTAAAATTATATTATAGAACGAACGTTAATGTAAACGAACCAAATGACAATTATTATTATGTACTCCAGAAAGTTTTAATTAATCATTTCATTTCCGTAGCGACACCACCACACTGACATCGACATAAATAAAATTATAACCTGCAAACGGAATATAATTAATATAAATTTTTATACAATTCTTAGGCTTTTATATAAAATGCTACATAAAATTAAATTATTTGATTAGAATATTAACGCAATTTTAGTTTATTATGAGTTTAAGCTTAAGAAAATCGTAAATTTTACAATTTGATATTGACATTGACATTATTTTCGCCACTAGAGACGAAAGTAAAACTTTCATGTAGAGTAGGCAGTGAGAAAATGACAACTTTCAGATACATGAGAAGAAAAATTATTTTTTTGGTAGCAGGAACGAATAAGTTTTCAATATATTGTGGTGGCTGTGATTGCACAACGCATGTATTTAAGAGTCAAAAGCCACAGAGAAAAACATCTCAGTTTCCGATCGTCTTCACAGTTTCAATTACAATTATCTGTAGTTACAATAGCACAATGCAGTCTGAATTAATCAATTTTGAACTGCTATAACAGTAATTTTTGGAACCGATAAGCAGGTGCTGTTAATTAAGCGAAAGGTTGTCATTGGATCACAGCTCATTAATACCACTTTAGCAAAGGGTTAATAATCGCCACAATGTTGCTCGATGCAATAAACGATCGCAGATTACTGCGCTTGTCACGTGCGCAAGACTAAAGAATGATAAAACACTTAATTTTTTTTATTTCACTAATTATTGTTAATGTAGGTGTGTATTGTATTGTAAGATTAATTGGTTTGGCCACCAAATAACTTTTTTCAAGCATGTTGTGTGTGAGAGTGCGTGTGTAGGCATTTTAACTGACGTCATTTTCATAAATGGTTAAAATGACGCAGCTGACGTCTGTCAATATGACATTTTTGCAAGTGTTTACTGGTGTTTACGGCATATTATGTTATGTATAAATACCTATATTGCGCATTACCCATCTGCACAATGAGTGGTGACTAAAGCCGATGAAGTGAGATGAAAATATGTTTTTCTCTTTCTAAGGTGTTCAAAGACTGCAATCATGGAAAATCAATAAAAACTAGAATCATTAACAGGACCTGCATTATATTATTGATGTTACAAAACGTGCAGACACAGTGTTTAACAATCCGAGGCGGATTACTACAAAGATTAAAACATAATTTGTTATATTCAATGTAATTTTTACAAATCGTAAACCATCAACATCAAATGTCATACTTTTACTGTCAAAAATAACCACAGAACAGAAACAACGTGACCATTACAAGCGCTTTTCACGTTGTCCAATCCAATGTACAGTATTTATTAATGATCCAATCGCCGGATTAGAAAGAGAGGATGTATATCTGTACCGTTCCGTGTGTTACAAGAAATTGCAAGTATTAACAATGTAGGTATTTATACATATTACATATTAATATTGCTAAAGGTCTTTCAAGATAAATTGAACTGTGACACAGATGGATGAATCAATCCATAAAAAAACAATTTTCCATCTCCTCTTCATGGGGCTGTAACAGCAACGATGCAACTTTCTATAAGACATGATGGGCTAAATCGCCCTATTTTTCAATGTAGATTAACCAGTAGAAATTATGCTACATCGTTCAGAAACACCCTGTATATTAGATTAATTGAGATATCAGTAAAACGCGAGCGATTTAATTCACAAATATTAAATGTAGTCCCTACACACACATACACAAACACAGACATAATCGCGAAAAGAGTCAAAACGTGTTGACAGGACCTGAAACCGAATTCAAAAATTTTGCCGACCACAGATTATGTATGACGAAAGTAAAAAAAAAACTGAACGATGATCCAAATTAAATGCAAAGACGATGCAGCAAAAGAAAATTATCCAGTGTTACGTAATAAATCTACAGAATGCACTTAAAAGCTGCCCCAAATAAAAAAAAATATTTTCATAGTTAACGCCCAATGAGTAGTTAGTCTTAGAATGTCAAAATTTAATTATCTAGGCACGCATTACTAATCATACTTACAAATAAACAAAAATGTAATAATTGAAAAGCTTTTTCAGTTTTTGAATTTAAAACGTACTAGTTGCACCCAAAAGTTTGCCTCATTTTAAAGAAAGTAACAAAAGCACAGATTAAAAGAAGGTTGGCACTGTGCACAACAAAAAAAAAAGACAGTAGAGATTGTAGAGTAAAAGCCTGAAAGACTGTTTTTGAAATAAAAAGTGTATGTTATTAAAATGAAGTTTGAAAAAAAAAAGTGATAATGCACTTACCAGCAGTCTCCGTTTGAATGAAACTTGCGCACAGGACAAGACTAACACAAAGAGCAACAATTCCCATATGCTTCATTTTGATGTGATTAGTTTGGGACTTTTTCAAAACTAGTGAAGGAGACCACTTTGTCTGCTATTTTTATGCAGTGGTTACAGTTTACTGAGGTGTCAGATAAGAGTTGTTACATATTGTGTTCTGCTAAAGTGGGCTTTGCTTTAGACAGTGATTTAGGGTGGGTGGTTAAATTCTGCGAAAACAGAAATCTGCTAACGTTTAATTTAATTTTTTGCAATGTAACGATTCTGCTTGCGTACAAATTAACGAAAATATTATAATTGCTCCATTTAGTTCAATATTTACTTGATAAATAAAGCTAACCCTGCGCTAGTTTTTCAGACTATTGTTTACAAGTCTATATCAATTCGTGAAAAAATGTTTTTTTTTTAATTTACGGGCAGCTTAAAATAATCTATGGCACAGTTAATTTGTTTAACGTCAAATTTTTTGAAATATTTTTGTAACTATAAACTTTAATTTTTTCTTTTAAAAACAAATTAGTTTTATTACGGTAGTTTTTAGTATTTTATAAGTTAATTTCTTTCTTTAAATCAGCTTATTGTGTGTTATTGGTACAGCCATGGGCGTCCGCAGAAAATTTTCCAAGGGGGCAAAGTATAGAGTCAAATAATAATATATATAAATTTTAATTTAATTTTTTAATTTTTATGATTTGTTTTTACAAGTACTATTTTTCTCGATCTCAGGGGGGGGGGTCAAGTGCCCCGTTTGCCCCATCCCCCTGCGGACGCCCATGGGTAGGTACAGCACAAACAAGTCGGCCATTAATTTTTATCCTACCTTAATGAAAAATAAAGATAAAATTGATAGTCTCGAATGCAAATAAATTGGACCAGGAAGAAAAAGTACCCAAAAATAAATACAAGAGTAATAAGTGCTCTTCTCCAACAGTGTGAGTCGATGTGTAAGTGGTTAAAGAATACGTCTCTTTTGATAATTTTTATTATATTGACGATTTTCAGTTAAATGTTTCTCAATATAAACTTATGCAATAAATCAAACACAAAATTATTATCAATAATGAGTCACAGCACAACCTCATTCCGCAAAATCAGCTTCTCCCGATAACTCGTTGGTCAAATCAAGCAAAACTTAAAGTATACAGGGTGGTCCACTTTTTAGTAGCAGGACTTTAACAGTCGATAGAAAAACTTGTTTTAAAGTGAATATTTCATATCAACATGGGTCCAAAAACGCTTCATTTTAAAGATACAGGGTGTTGAAATTTTCGAAAAAATATCGATAATGTTTAACCGTTTCTCAACCAGTAAATATATTAAAACCAAAATTGGTATACACCGCCACCTTACAGGTTACCACAATCGGTGAAAATTTCAAGTCCCACAAACAACCAGTGGCGGAGTTGTCGGGGTTCAGTTTCAATAAATTTTATAAAAAAAACTAGTATTTTTCGCGAAAATAGTAAAATAAATCGAATTTCGCGCCTAATGGTGGCAGATACAAAGAAAACTCAAGAGACTTTTTGTTTAGAATAAAATGCTTTATCCCAAAACAAGTTTGAGTTTGATTTTGAACAGGGCCGTACTAGTTTTGTATACAATTTATTGAAACTGAATCCCCACAACTCCGCCACTGGTTGTTTGTGGGACTAGAAATTTTTACCGATTGTGGTAACCTGTAAGGTAGCTCTGTATACCCAATTTGGTTTAAATATATTTACTGGTTGAGAAACGGTTAAACATTATCGATATTTCTTTAAAATGAAGCGTTTTTGGACCCATATTGATATGGAATATTCGCTTTAAAATAAGTTTTTCTATCGACTGTTAAAGACCTGGTACTAAAAAGTAAGCAAATTTCTTGTTTTTCGTTTTAGTTCAAACTGATTTAATTTTTTCATTGAAATGAAATAGACTTGATAGATGAACTATGTTGAATTATTCGCGCGAACTGAAACCAATATTGTATTTTAAAAGCTTCCATTATGGTGAATTTAGTGGAATGTAGCTGAAACCAAACATCACTCATTATGTGGTCGAATGCAATAATTGTATTGTAACCCCAGGTTAAGAAAAATTTGCCATCATCTTCATTGCTGATACAGCAACTGTTATAAGAGAATAATACCACAATTATGAATTAACGTTGACTGTAATCTTTTGGTTTTCAAGTATATTATACTAAAACTGTCCAATAAGTTAACGCTTCAAATAGATTTCAAAGTCAACAGTTTCTGATGTTGTTTTTTGTGTGGAATTCATTATTGTTATCCTGCTAGACGCCTTTTGTGAAAGTTTACCCAAATTTCGCCTTTGGGTGCTCCGATTAAATGGTAGTATTGCTGCTGCAATGGAATTTTTGTTTTTTCGTTAATCTTTACTTCAAATTTAGACATCAGTGCAATTAATCCCGTTTTAATTTGTAGCTTTGCGAATCTCCGACCTATAAAAAATATTGTATATTAATCTCAATGCAGCAACTGGATATTTTTAATATTGCGTGTATATTTAATACGGAGAAACCGTTAGAAATAGAACAGTAGTTATATTAGCAGAGCAAAACATTTTCTTCTTCTCTTGTATGGAATAAACAAAAAAGGGAGTTGCAACTGTAAAATAATCTACCAAGAGTATTTGATTACATTTTTCTTTAAAATATTTTTTAATTTCATTATTATTCTTATAAAATATAAAATTACCTAAGCAAATTCTGGGACCATCGCCAAAACCAAAAAATTTGTATTCAGAAGATGACGATTTGGCTCCTTTAGAAAATCGGTTAGGATCGAAACGTTCTGGATTAGGATAAAACTTTTGATCGTGATGGATTCCCAAACTTGGAATTATTATATGAGTTCCTCTTTCTACAATCACATCCGGTCCTGTGCCAGGTCCGCCTGGTGGTGGCAGGGTGTGTTCTCTCGTACAGAGCCGACTGAGATATAATATAGCAGGATATTTACGTACTGTTTCTGTAAAATAAAGTTAAAGCTAATTTAAGGTGACCGTTCGCCCCCTATTTTCGGGGACAGTCCCTAAAACAAGATTCAAGTCCCGGATTATTCTTGTCCCCGATTTTTATAGTTTTTCTAAAAACATTTAAAATAATGAATGTAAGCTATGCAGCGTTTCTTAAATTTTTAAACACGCGACCCAAATAATTTTGAAGAAATGAAAGTACGACTCATAGGGAAGGGAGTCTCCATACCCACAAGAAAATTTTTGAAAAAATACCTTTAGAAATGCCATTTTAAAGCATTTTAAAACAGACATTTAAATTTTTATTTTTTGTTTTCATGTTTCTTTGTATTTTTGTCAAAACAGTTCCGTTTCGCGACCCAATAAAAATTTTACGCGCATAGTTTTTTAAGAAACGCTGAGCTATAGTACGGTACTTTCACTGTTGCCAAATTATGCAGATCTGTTAAACTGGCAACAATGTAACAGTGTAACCGCTCATTGGACAAGAAAAATGGAGTGGGGAGAAGTTTGTGCATGTAGCTGTAAGCTATAACCGTTAAATAAAGTGTCAAGTACGATTAGGTTAGGTTAGTTAAGGTTACCATACGTCATTTTTTCCCTAGACATATCCTCTTTTTGGGACCGAGTTTTTGAATTTCGCTTTTTAGTGTCTCAGAAAAAATGAACACCTTAAGCTAATTGTCTTTGAACATAATCAAAGAATCCTAGATTAAATACAGGGGATTCTGACTACAAAGACACCTAAACCCAAAGAGTCACAATCTTTGGGTTTAGGTGACTTTGTACCGATTAAGTGGCGGTTTTCAAAGTCTGATTAAGCAGGACACAATATAAGATGCGATGCGATAACTGACTTTCTGTGCCCTTTAAGTCGCGAGTTAGCCCAATCAAACCGTAGCAAATAAAGACTTAATAGACACTTGATTTGATTGTTTTTCCAATTTCCCTAACTAAACGACTGTCTCTTTAATATCTAGGATATAGGTGTACGCACAAATTGCTTTTTAAGTACAGTCGCTACTATCCCAATTAAGCGGCTAGTTGATCCAAATATATGGAGAGAAGTTAGGTTAAATATTTAATTTGTTTCCGTTTTGCTCCAACTAAACGGATGTTCCAACTGACCGATGTCCTAACTAATCAGGATCCACTGTATTAATAAGCAATATAAAAAAGAATTATTACCGTTTTTTAGAACAGCGAGAAGTATAAAGGCAAAAGACTTCTGCCTTCTGCAAAGAAAAAAGCTTTTGCTATGGTTTGATAATAAAAATTATGCTCTAAAAAGACACCATGTTAAGATATTGTCAAGCCAAAGCCATATTTTTCGTTTTTATAATCACACTTTTGTTTTATTAAAAAAAAAACTTTTCACGCTTCAGAAAGGCACCAGCCAAATAGACAACTAACCTTTTGATTTATGTTTAAGTTGTAAATTATAGCTTACCTAAAATAACAGTTTCCAAATAAGTCATTTCTTGAATTGCTTCATAACAGATTTTCCCATCATATCTTTCCAGAACGTTGTCAATTTCATCCCTCACCTTCGATTGAATGTCCTGGTTAAATGCCAGTTCGTATAGAGCACAGCTCATAATTATTGCACTTGTTTCAAATCCATCGATGTAGACAGTAAATAATTGCGCCACTAATGTATCGTAGTTGTCCGCTAAAACAAATTAATGATGTTTTAAATCGTCGATTTCAATAAAATTGTCATTGTCATACGGGAGAGTTTCTTGTGTAATTCCAATACGTTATCAAAATAATCATTTCGTATTATGCCATTGTCTTTGCGAAACTTCATTGCTGCCATTACAATTTCTCGATATTCTGAAGGCGTTGGAATGCCCATAATTCTAAAATACACACAAATAGGGTAGCTAGAAATCGCATTTGTTTTAATGAAGTAATATAACGTACGTTATATTGACTAGTTTGGTTAGAGTTGGAAATAATAGTGTTAGCGACTGTTTCATCACGTCGATAAACGAAGGAGAATTAATTTTTTTGCCGACCCCAATAAAATCTGCATTTGGATCCACGAACGATCTGCCGTCTATACCAAGGGACACGGCTGCAACAGTGTCTGCAGTGTATTTATACAGCATGTCTTTTATTTCTAAGCCTTCTGTGAATGCATTGTTAGGGGAGAGTAGGGTAATGGTGCGCGGCGGGTAAACGTGCGCACCATAGTATTTCATATTTCGCGGTTGATTCTCCCACTCCAAATAGTGACGTTCTTTCTTACTTAAACTGTTAACTGTTTACGCTATCATTCGCATTAATCGCAGACACGTGAAGGCAGTGACCGGTTTTTGTAGAAATTTGTGCCTGTTTTTATTATGTTTCGGTGACGGAAAATAAGAAGGCAGTTCACAGTCTTTATCTAATCGCTTTGAAATGATTATTTTCTAAAAACGTGTTGTTTTGTTCATATTTCGGCGCCTTTATTATTCTAGTTAATTAATTATTTTTTATTTCTGTAGGGGAAGTTAATTTATCAACTACAAAGGGGTAATGGTGCGCGTTTGTGCGTACCATTACCCCACATATAATTAATATAGGTACTTATACCTACCTACAAATATTTTGATTATTTTCTTAAGATGCCAAGAAATTACGTTTAAAAAACTGCTATACTTTCATACACGAGTGAAGATGTTGAAAATGCGATTAATGCAGTTAGAAATGGTTCATCATGGAACCACGCGGAATGTACAGGCGCAGGTACGCCAAAAAATTACAAATGCGACTTCTGTTTAAATTCTTTCAAATAAATATTATTAATGTTATTAACAGCGTTCGCAATAAACATTTGTTTAAAATTAAAAATTAATTTTTTTACATTAGTTTTAACGTGCGCATGATTACCCCCAGGGATGGGAAATCGTGCGCAAATGCACTTTTCCACATTTTGCAACATTGTGGTTCTATACTTGCATTTTTGTTAAATATTGCATTACATATTTAAAGTAGAGTAATTAGTGCTAACTTTAACGTTTTTAAACTGATGCTATATGTAATGTACTTAGTATAGGAGCTACTTTGGCTTAAGTGCGCACCATTCCCCCACTCTCCCTTACTGGTTTCGATTAGATTTACCATTTTTACACAAACTTCTTGGAGCAGTGGAACCATATTTTTTAGCTAAAAAAGGTAAATATTGTGATGTACAAAACTTTTTTTCGGTGAATTAGTTTTAAGATCTTATTTACTTTATTCTATTACGTTTAATGTATTTATTTTGATATTAAGGCTCAAAACAAATAAAATGCATCAAAAATTCCCCATTAAGCTATAAAGTGCCATCATTTTAAACAATATTAAAAAAAATTAATGTTTTCATTGTAAAGTGCTTAAAAAAATCTACAACTATTTCCCCAAAAATATTTTTGTACCATCAAGTATAACCGAGTCCTTAACGATTAAAAAAAATGCCAATTTTGATTTTTGTTACCTATCTAGTGTGTCATGGAACTTTTCTAAAACATTAAAGCATCACTGAAAAGCTTTCAGAAAGGGGAAAAATTTGTGTAAATTAAACCTTTTTTGTAGCTCTTACCGTTTACGAGATCCCACACATTTTTTAAATTTTAGCATTCTATACAGTTTGTTTTTCTAACAAACTAGCGGTTGTTTTTACTTAATCTAATTTGAATAACAGAAGTTATGTTATGTTTTTTACCGATTTGATAGCTGTTTGTATGTCGTGAAACGTCATTTTGACCCGTCATTGACAGGATTAAACAAACGTTATTTGCTAAAATGAGATTAATTAAAATACCTAGTGCGCCACCTTAAAATTTTTAGCAGAAAAGTCGTTTGGTGGTTATACCAATTTATCTAAATAGATGCCTGGTGTATTATGTGATCGTAGAAAAAGTAAGCTACATAACACGAGTTGTAAAGCAATTACGCACTCGTGCAAATACGCACGCGCTGCTACGCGGCACAGTGCGCAACTCTTCCACTTGTGCCTAATATGCTTCTTACAACTCTTGTGATGTAATATTCTATTTTAGTATGTAACAATTAAGTGCAACTTATACTTACTTTTCCTCCTGTGAATTGTGGAGAAAGTTGTGATCGCATTGTCTTCCATTTTTCTCCACCTAACATAAACGGATTGTTTCCAAATATAGGATCCACTTTCTCGGGGACATGGATCCAATTATCATGAAACTTATCAGCATTCTTAATTATTACATCTTTAATTAAGTTTACGTCCTTAATTATCAGACAGGGCTGTCTCTGCTTGTAGAAACCAAAGTAGGAGACATCGTTGAACTGCCTGTAACAAAATTTCCTTTAGTAAAACCGCTAACATCCATAAAAAAAATAATGCAGTGAAACTTCTATATTCGTCCGCTTCTAGATCCATCACATTTTTTCGGCAAAAATATGCCCGATCTTTATCTTGAAGTCCAGGACATTTCAAAAATACAGACAGAAACAGACAACACTAGACAATTCTTTGCTAAATCGAGTAGTACCAGTGAAATCGTCCGAAATGGCACAAAAAAGACATCGATCGACCAAATTGTGGTTACCTGATGTTTTAACGGAAGATGACTATTTTAAATAAAGTTACCTTCTAAGTTTCTGCCATCATCGCTCTTTAGAGCGACTTTCTGGCGAGGTTCTGGTTAAATTTTTTAAATTTATGGATCATATTCGAGACAGGAAACTGATTATTCCCATTTGAGTTAATTTTTATGAAAAAAAATGACTCTATATCCGTTCGATTCAGTATTCGTGAACGAAAAAAGAGGATCCACTGAAATTTGTGTTACAAAAAACGCTTATAACAAGTAAAATACAGGTTTGACGTATTTTACGTTCAACAAAAATTGTTCAAAAAGACAATTTTGAGTGCGTCACAGTGGGTTCGAAATTGTAAATCAACTCAACTTTTTAGTGATAAAGTGTTATGTGTTGACACATATTAAAACAATTTAAAAAAAATAGTGAAGATGTTATTAAGGTTTTGGTACTTTTTTATTAAACCGCAGGCTGAACACATATACAATATACAGGATGGTCCACTTTTTTGTAGCAGGACTAACAGTCGATAGAAAAACTTATTTTAAAGCGAATATTCCATATCAACATGGGTCATAAACGCTTCATTTTAAAGATACAGGGTGTAGAAATTTTCGAAAAAATATCGATAATGTTTAACCGTTTCTCAACCAGTGAATATATTTAAACCAAGTTTAGTATACAGCACCACCTTACAGGTTGCCACATTCGGCGAGAATGTCAAGCCCCACAAGCAACCAGTGGCGGAGTTGTGGGGGTTCAAATTCAATAAATTTTATAAAAAACTAGTACGGCGCTGTTCAAAATCTAACTCAAACTTGTTTTTGTGTAGAGCATTTTATTCTAAACAAAAAGTGTCTCTTAACTTTTCTTCGTATCTACTATAGTTTGGCGTGGAATTTGATTTATTTTACTATTCTGGCGAAATATTAGCTCATAAGTTCAATCTAAAAATATCGCGAAAAGCAGAAAATTGCAAGTTGTAAAGTATATGCTTAAAATGTGGACCGTTAATCATTAATTTAGCGAAACTTTTTCGCCCATGTTTAGTATGTTCTCTTATTAAAAACTGCAAAAATCGGTAATTACTTTTTTATTTCGAACATTAGAGATATTTTTAGATCGAATTTATGAGCAAATTTTTCGCCAGAATAGTAAAATAAATCAAATTTCGCGCCAAACGGTGGCAGATACGAAGAAAAGTCAAGAGACACTTTTTGTTTAGAATAAAACGAGTTTGATTTTGAACAGGACCGTACTAGTTTTTTTTTAAATAAAATTTATTGAAACTGAACCCCCACAACTTCGTCACTGGTTGTTTGTGGGGCTTGACATTCTTACTGAATGTGGTAACCTGTAAGGTGGTGCTGTATACCAAATTTGGTTTAAATACTGGTTGGTAACCATTTAAAAATTATCGATATTTTTTCGAAAATTTAACACCCTGTATCTTTAAAATAAAGCGTTTATAGACCTATGTTGATATGGAATATTCGCTTTAAAATGAATTTTTCTCTCGACTGTTAAAGTCCTGCTACAAAAAAGTGGACCACCCTGTATGTACGTAAAAGTGCTAAATCTCAAACCATTTTAGCAATTTCTAAATATTGGTCAAATGACATACAATTTTTCAGGCATGGGTTTTTCTATAGGTAGGATAAAATTGGGGGGTGGCCCATTTACATTTCGAGAAACGATAAATAAAGACCACCCTAATTTTTATATTGCAAATGAATCACTTAACTGAAATAATTTAAGAATTTATCAGAAATGTATATAGGTATTTTGTTATCACCTGATTTATTTTCTAAACCTTATGGATGCACATTTACAATCAAAATATATGTTTTAAGTTAATTAAAATGTTTCCTACCTGTACGCTTCATTAAAAATTTGTCCCAAAGACTTTTTTAAAGCAATTGCTGGACCAATATTTCCAACAAAGAAAATTGTTTTAGGATGAGGAACTCCTTTTTTTTTCCAATAATCATGACTTTTTGATATTTCCTTGAAAAAGTAGCATAAAACCGAGAACACCACTGCAATGTATATTAAGTACATTATTCTTAGATAATCATTGCCTCAGGACTAGATTAAAATATCGATGCGTTTATACAATTTTTGCTGCTTGACGTCCGATTTATCTCTTTTTTTTAAAGGGTGTAGCAAGTTGACTTTTGAACTTGCATTATCGTGTGTGTCATAAGGTTAATGTATTGATTATGTTTATTATTAGGGTAAATTTAATGTGGGTTATATGATAGGACAGTGTTAGTTAAATATAAACTAAGTGAATAATAATCATACACGCGAAATAAGATTAATAGTGTATTATTGGCCGATAAAAGTGTTTGAAATATTAAAGTTACTTGTGAAATATAACCAAATATTACGCCTAATTTATTTTTAAAATATATGTAGCGTTACGAAATTTATACATAATATATTTTTACTGACGTTACAAGCAGTACATAAAGGTATTAGAAAAATCAAAGGTTTTACACAATTTAATATTGTCTAAACATGTTTAATTATCAACAAGAAATCATCCACATGTGTGTGTATTTGTGTACAAGTAATTAATAAAATTTTGAATATTATATTTCATGGTATTTTATTATTTGCTATCTTCACTAATAACTGCGAAAAACTATGTGGGTGTTTTTTTATGTTCAATTGTTCAGGGTGTTTCTTAAGTATTGCAAAAAAATTCGGAAGTTGATTCCTTGTCGAAAATTAAGGGGGTCTTTCATATAAAACTTAGACATCTCCTTTCGGAGTTATAACCCCCAAAGGGAAGCGGTAAAATTAGGTATTTATTTTATTTGTCAAATTTGTATAAATGTAGGAGAATGATGTTTGGTAAATGTTTTGTACTTATTGAAAGGTTGCTCATAGTAATATTTTTAATCATCTCCCACCTTCACAGGGAGCTGAAAAGTGCAACCCCTGTTGGTTTTTTTACCAGAAATTTTTGGAGGCTTAAAAATTGTAATTTAAAAATTTGTTTTTTTAAAGCTTGATTTATTTAGAAACTTTTTTTGTTCTTTAGTTGTTCTCGTAAAACCTACCGTTTTCGAGTAAAAAATAAAGTAAATTAACATGAACCATTAAATATTCCAATATAAAACGATGTATTTTGGTGGTTGCCATGGTTTGTTTATGTTCATATTGGGTAGAATCACAGAACATAGGGTAGAATTGTTAGGTGTTTTAGCTTTGTCGCCGCGTAAACGTCTAAGTTACACCCGTCAGTTCTACACTATATTAATATAAACAAACCATGGCATGGTACCTACATCTTACGTTTGGATATAATGAGTGGAAAGTTTTGTTATAAGTTACGTGTGTTTTGTTAAACAAAACCTATAAATCACAAGTTTTTGTTAATAATCACTGCAGCTTTGACAATTTATTGCAGAGATTTAAAAAATGTGACAAGATAGTACTTCAACTAACTCCAAAGGTTTCACTATTTTTAACAATTATGTGACACGAGATTTGTGTACGACATTGGGCAAATTTCGTATTAAATAAAAGATTATTATAACAAATTATGCCTGGTGTTGTGTGCGTTCTTAAATAATAACTGGTCAAATTTAATCTTTTTTATTTATGACATTAAAGTTTGTTTGCTAATCACAAAACAAATTCGCGATATTACTTTTTATACACACAAAGTTTATTAAAAGCGTTTTTTTGGGTAATAATGACTAAAAATAAAGTCGAATTTATAAACGAAGCAAGATAACGTAATAATGTAATATAGTTCACGGTCCTAAGCTTGACGTAAATAATTGTTACATAATTACAATTAACAATTATTGCAACAAAATGATTAATTCTGTTTACATTCTATTACCATGACAACTTGTAGAAACTTTGCAAATTAAGACGCGAATATTAGTAAACTAAAAATCATTATCGGAATGATAAATTAATTAGTGTCATCTAAGAATGACTGGCTGTTTGCAATGGAAATATTTTGATAATTCAATTGCTTTTTAAAATGTAATAATAAAATAGTCGTTGACTTAGTTCACAACATAAAATAAATAAATATTGGTTGTAAATTTTCATGTTGTATCAACATTGCGCAAGTAAATATATAGGGATTATAGGGTGTTTTTTTTTTATTTGTACAATTACTTTCAGCATACTTCATTATACAGGGATGCGCAAAAGTATGGAAACAAACAAATATCTAGAGCACTATTAAATATATTCCAATGGAATTTGGTATCTGACGTTATCGTGTATTTCGGATTCGATAAAAATATTGAGGTTGCAATACGACTTCCGGTTCAACCGGAAACGGACATAAACTTTGAAATTTTTAAGAGCACCCTTTATATTTTTACATTTTTCAATTCCTCTTAAAATTTACATTTAAAAATGTAAAAGGTTATATACAGAGGGCACAAAAAGTAACGTAACGGATCAATATCTCGTCTTTTGCTTTATATAAGTACGTTGTGTTTGAGGTATCCCCACAAAAAGTAGTTCAAAGGTGACGAACTGGAAAGCGTGGTGGCCATTCAATTGTACATCGTCTTTCTATTCACCTCTTTTATCTGGATTAAACAATTTCGATTTTATTGTTCTCGATAAGAATGTGTAAAAATATATAGGGTGTTCTTTTAAAAAAAAATTGACTTATCAGTGTTTGAAGTTTAACTAATTGGATCGAGCATAAAAAACACCCTGTGTATTATTTTAAAATTTTAACTGGCCAGCAATCACTATGATACTAAAAGTATAAATTATAAAGTGACGTATCGGTACGCAAAAACAAAACATTGTGTATAGTTGAAAATAATTTTAGGTTATGTACTAAATGACCACAAACAACTTTGATTCGAATTTTTTTTTTGTAAAATTATCATAAGTTCAGATATTGATAAGTTACGTTACTTTTTGTACACTTTTTATATTATTTTATTTATATTAAAATCCCTAAATTTAGCTAATTCTATGCCACACAAATCTTTGTTTCCAAGATACGAATATTAAGCATCTTTAACTAATTATGATAATTAAGTTGCAAACAATTGTTTACTTAATTCCTGTTTTAATGTCCAATGAGCAACTGAATAGTATAGATTCATCAATTTAATTTCATATTTTATGATAAAATTACATTATTAATTCCAATCATTGCTATTAAATTGATGTAGACAAATATTTACAATGAACATTTTCTTAAAAATTAAAAAAATAATTGTATTTAACCAAACTTATGAAATTTACGTATGGTAATAACTTAACACAACTATCACTAATGTCTTTTAAAGTCTTGGATCACACTTAAACACGCAAGAAAAAAATAAAATGTGTACAACTGCCTATGCTCTCCATGCAAACTATATCAAATCTGGAGATCGCAGCCTAGTGGCAAACTCGACCGTAAATGCGATAGAAAGCTTTCCAGCGCCTGTCCTTACCCTGTATAGAGGTACCCTAGGTTACAGAGTCACGTCATTTTTGTCGGTTTAGCTAATGTCAAAATGTTTGTTATACAAAAATCTGATTAGTGCCAAACTTAACATAAAATTAAAAGGCGTAAATAAAATTGTGAGTAATAGGAGTTTAATTTCAAGATTTTTTTAAGACATTGTATAGCGTAAGCATGCAAACATAAAATAATTTGCTAATATGTATTTATGAGCAAACCATCGATATATTTATGTATAACTTCACCTAAGAAAACTGTCATTTTACTAACGATGGATACGAGTGATATACAAGATTTTAAAACTTACTTCCTAAAATTAATCTTACTGAAAAAGATGGCCCTTGTTGAAAGAAATCATAGCCAAAAAGTAACAGTGTCGGATGTCTTAAAATATGTGGAGGAATCTTGGAAAAATGTAGCTTTAAAGATAACAGAAAACATTTTTGGACACAATTTTTTCAGAGAAAATATTAAAGGTTCTCCTTTATATCGATGGTTTTTTAAAAACAACGACACGAATGAGACTCAATGTAACTTAGATGATTGCATACAAGACAATACCCTTGAGTCAGCAGTACTTGAAATTGATGATAATGTATTTGATAAAGATCCGCGAGAAGAAAATAAAGATGGAAGCGAATATGCAGAAATTCCTACTATATTTTACGCTTATCAATCTGCTATGGTTTTGGAAGAATTTTACAAAAGTTGCAATGCTGATCGAATTTTTTTATCTCATATAGCAAAAATTAAATTAGATTTGGAACAACGCTACTGGCTGATCGACCCAGAATGCTGTAATACTTCAGAATACTTTTAAATAAATATTTTATGTGTTGATTAAATAATGTGCAGCGATTCTGTAAACATTTATGTAAGGTTTTTTTAAATATAAATTCTGCAAAAAACAGATTATGAATGAAAAGAAATTAGTTAAAAGTTAAAACTGTGTTTAAACTATCTACTTAATGGTTCAATTATTAATTGCCTAAATATTGTTCACAAAATCGTCAATAAGTTATTTTAAAGGACACTGCAGGTTGAGTCCATGTGAGCAATTTAAATCTTTTTAATTAATTGTAGTACTAAACTACAATCGAGTTTATAATTATAATAAGCTTTATTTGTTCTGAATATCCCAAAAAAGGCGTAGAACTTGTCACAATAATAATGTACGTACATTACAATAATATACATATTTAATAAAAAGAAAAAACACAGAAAAATGATATGTAAATATAACATTTTATAAAGGAAGCATCATTTAAATATTCGCTTACTCCATAGTAAGCTTTAGAAATCAGAACTTTTCTTAATTTCTTCAATTCGCGGGTGGGAAGATTTATTATACTCCCAGGTGGTGTTAAATTTATTATATATAGCAATAATTGTGGAGGCAACATTTTTTTGAAGATAGGTATATTTGAAGCAATCGGGTTTTAGTTTTTTTTTTATGTCGGGTATTGGCTGCATGATTTCTTATATTCTCTTCGAACAGATCTACATTATTTTTTACGAAAAGGATGGCTTCGAGGATAAATAGGCCGTAAAAGGTTAATATTTCTTTGTCACGAAAAGTGTCTTTACTGTGATCTCGTTAGTTTGGACCAAATATATTTGTAATACATCGCTTTTGTATAATAAAGAGGCGTCACTAGCGTTACCCCAAAAAATTACAGCATAGTGTAACCAAGATTCGACATAAATATGCATGATATGCAGTTTTGGCCGCGTTTGCATTGACCATTTTTTTAAGGTTTTTTAGTGCGAAAGGGTCCCGTGACGGGCTTTGTGACAGGCATTCGATGTGGAATGACCAGTCCAGTCTAGAGTCAATACATAAACCAAGAAAAGTTATTTTATTTACAACATTTATACTTGTGGAATTATTTTGAAATTTTAAGTCGTAGGTTATTTTACTTTGTGAAAATTTTATAACTTGCGTTTTATTGACGTTTAAGGTTAAATTGTTTAACGTAAACCAATGTTGGAGTTGGCCTAAACAGTCAAAGAGTTTTTGTTCAGAATTTTTGGAATCTGAGTCACTAATAATAGCAAATGTGTCATCGGCAAATTGTTTAAGGGAAGTTTCGGCAAAATCTGGAAGATCATTTGTGTACAGTATGTATAAGATTGATCTCTGCGAGACTCCTTTTTTGATTTTCTTTTGGTTGGATTTTAGAAATTTACTTGACGAGTTTTTTTCCGGCAACGTATTGGTTTCTTTCCGAAAGAACAGATTTTATAAGGTTATGGGCGGTCCCTCGTATACCGTAGTGTTCTAATTTCGTTAGCAGTATCTCGTGGTCAACACTCAACACTGTCGAAAGCTTTTCAGAGATCAACACACATGACCATGGTGTGTTTGTCTTTATTGAGGGATTGAAGTACATTTCGGATTGCCACGTAGTTGTTTTGCCTTTTCTGAATCCATTTTGAACCTCGTTTATTATGCCATAGTGTTCTAAGTAATTTTCAATTTTGTTGTAGATTATTTTTTCAAATATCTTGCTGATTGTAAATTGTTCTTTTGCGATTTTCTTAAAAATTTTGTTATCTAAGGGTATAAAAGTTTTAGTGCGTTGAAAAGAGAAAGAAAATGTCTTTCTAACCGTATAAAAAAATTTGTATGGTGCCATTAAAAAAAAACAAATATAGCGCCATAACTCCTAAAAAAACAAAAGAAAATCAAAATTTGACATGACAATATTTTGGGAAATACTCTATCAAACAACTTTTATTTGAAACTTTTTTTGATAATTCTTTCCAATAACGAAATTAGTGGGGGTGTCATAAGTGATGCCTCACCCTGTAGATAGACTATTTTGACCAGGGCCGGATTTAGGGGTGTGCAGAGTGTGCACCGCACACGGCCCCGCGCCTAGACCGGCCCCGCGCTAACCGTTTAGGGTTTGCGGGGCCGTGGGGCACACAACAGGCCGGCCCACGCTAAAGTAATGAGGGCGAGGAGCTGTTTTTTAGGTCATCAGCCCGTTTTTTTCAATTTTTAGTAACATTTTACTTTAACTCGGCCCTTTATTAAAATATCCGCCCCGTATTTGTTTTAGCACACGGCCCCGCAAACCCTAGGACTGACTCTGATTTTGACTAAGGTGTTTACATTAACAATATGTTTTTTGCTCAATTTATATTTGAACACCATGAGGTTACATTAAATGTTTACAGAACGCTGCATATTATATTGTAAATAATCTTCACATTAAACATTTAGCTGAAGTATTCCGTTATCGTTTTTTGGATTGATTATCTAGTAGAGTTCGTCCAAATCTAATTTAACTTTTGCTATTTGCAGTAAAAAATGTTGATCAGTCTTGTTGTTTTTGTAAAAATTTTCTAACACTATAGCAGCTTTATAAGCGTCGTAGAGCATGGATATTTCTACTCTTTCATTTTTGGATATAGTTTGCTTTTCTTTTAGCGACCCTGCATGGGCACCATTATCATCAATTTCAGTTACCGATGACTTAGTATTATCATCCTGTATGGAATCATCTAAATTAACACATGGATTCGTAAACTTGTCAATACTTTTGAATAGCCATCGATATAAAGAAAAACCTTTTTTATTTTCCCTAAAAAACTTGGGATGGAAAATTTTTTCAAATATGTTTAAAGCAAAATTTTTCCAAGAATCGTCCACAAATCGTACGACTTCTGTCACTGAGATTTTTTGGTCGTGATCTTTTTCGACAAGGGCCATCTTTTTCAGTAATATTAATTTTAGGAAATGCGTTTTGAAATCTTGAATATCGTCCTTATTGTAATCCATTGTGAGTAAAATAATAGGTTTCTTAGGTGGTATTATACATACATGGGGTGGTTTGCATAAAAATGCAGTTTTTCTCGTATGTTTGCCTGCTTACACTGCACGATATTAAATAAAATCCTAAAATTAAACCCCCGTTATTTTAATTTTAATTTTGTTATTAATATCGATGTAGGTTTAGTGCTTATTAAATTTTTGTATGCTTAAAATTTTGACGTTATAGCTGAAATGAAAAAAAAAAGGACGTGGCACTGTAACCTAGGTAATGGAGGTCCGTGAAGTTTGCTTCGCGATATGAAGCGCATAATTCAAAATACTCCTATAAGATTTAGTGCTTATTTAGTGCTTTTTTGTTTTTTAAGAATTAATTTAATAACCACTGTTTTTTTTTTTCTTAATCGAGTTTTTAAGGATGCTTCGGCATCTACGGTCACTAGTGTCCGGGAGGCGGGGGCGGGGAACAAGGAAAGGGTAGGTAAGGTAAGGGTAGGTGGAAGTACTGTCACAGCATTTGCCTATAGTAGGTAGAGGGAACCACCTGAAACTTCTACGATGACAGACGGCCGTGGGATTCGAACCCACGACTTCCCGATTAACTCGGAAGGTTGCATACCAACCAGCCACCGAGCTCGGCTTTGGTTTAAAGCAGGGATGGCAAATAGGTGGCAAGCGTGCCAAAGTTGGCACGCGAGAGATTTTCGACGGCACCCTAAAGAATTGTATGAATAAATTTTAAACTTTTTTGACATGTTTCAGTTATTTTTAATTAGTGCGCTAAGGATCTCTTTTTGTGTTGAAAAGTTACCAGCGGTCTAACCTAACTAGTCTTGAAAAAGTCACCAGCGGTCTAACCTAACACGTGTTGAATACATTGGCACGGGGAAAAATTTGTATTAAATTTTATGTTATTTTGGCACACTGATCAAATCCTATTTGCCATCCCTGGTTTAAAGGGTCCCCCTTTTTTGCTTTTTATTTTTGAACGTAAATTTTTTTGACATGTTTTAACATCTCCTATTTTTGCATCATTTTTGGTACTAAGGCACATTGAGCTACATCTGATACAGCAGATATATTTTAGTCAATGAACTTCAGCCCTTTAACTATTCTTCCCATTGAATACTAACTTGTCTCTTATTTATTGCTTTACGAACATAAAATCTATTTGTCATTCCAAATGGTCTAACATAGGTCCTTGTTTGGAATTGTAGTTAGTTTGTGTAATTAATTCCAGATTATTTTAGTGACTGATAATTTTACTTTACCTATATTAAGGTTTCACAATTAAATCAAAGTGTTTTTTAAGATCTATTAATGTGTTGTTAAAATTGATCCATTACAATTCTATTTTTTTTTAATCACTCAATTATTCCAATTAATAAGAATTGGACTTCGATTGTTTTTGCAATCAATGTGATTTCAGTTTTGAGAATACCTTTTTCAAATAAATATATAAAGTAAAACAACAAATTAGGAAGAAATATTTATTTTCAAACTTAACTTAATAATATTGATGTTGAATTTGTATATTTAAACGGTAAAGAAATGAACAACTAGGTACACATTTTTATGAGCTATTAGTATCATGATAAAACCACGGTATAGAGATCATACTGAATTTTGTGTTTGTGTTTCATTTGTTGGCCAGTTCAAATTTATCATTTATCACTCCGAACAATCGACCACAGGGTAAAATGAATTGGGAAGAAGTGTTTCTGGAGTACTCAGAAAAGCTATTTTGTCGTTTTCGACATGTAAATGTAGCCTCACTTTCCTCCATTGTTCACCAACGGCAGTCAATTTTATAACTACAATATACAGGGTGTCTCCGTTATCACCGCGAATATTTTAAGTGGTGATAGAGGACCTTTTTCTAAGAAATAATTTCAAGTAAAATTTTTTCCTAAAATCAAATGCCAAGCTGATATCAACACTTACTTGATTTTTTTACACTTCTGCATTTATAAGACTCTGTCGCCAAAAATATCAACTTTATCGTAAAATACCTTGCAGCTTTTGAATAGAGCATGAAATTCTCTACAAAATTAGTTTTATTTATTTTTTGTCTACAGGCAATGGTTTGAGAGTTATAAAGCAGTTCGTACAAAAAAATGTAAAAAATTTACAAAATTTAATTGTTTCTTAGACTTTGCAAGTTGCAACCGCTGTATCTTTAAAACGAAAGGTTGTACAAAAAAACCGACGGTCCATTCCGGATAGCAAATGTTATGGGCTACAGCTTTGGTCTAGTGAAATTTTTTGAAAATTAAACTAATTTTGTAGAGAATTTCATGCTCTATTCAAAAGCTGCAAGGTATTTTCGATAAAATTGATATTTTCGGCGACAGAGTCTTATAAATGCAGAAGTGTAAAAAAATCAAGTAAGTGTTGATATCAGCTTGGCATTTGATTTTAGGAAAACATTTTACTTGAAATTTTTTCTTAGAAAAAGGTCCTCTATCACCACTTAAAATATTCGCGGTGATAACGGGGACACCCTGTATATAAAACTAAAATCTGCACATAGTCAGAGCATACAACGTAGTGGTAGAAGAAGTTATTATGTATAGAACCGACTGAGGCCGGTAACTAGTTCCGTAAATTATTTCCCAGATGGCGATAAGTCTAAGAACCGTTCGCCATAAATTATCGCTTAATGGCAATAAGTCTAAGAACCGGTTCATGTACAAGATTTTGACATAGTCAGCGAGATTTAAAAGCTTTCGCTTAATAAATTCGCAAAATTTGAATGTAATTAATCAAAAGATGTATATAAAAATGTTTAGTCGAATTTTTAAGTCAGTATTGTTCAAAATAAGATCCCACCTAGTGCAAGCACAGGTTCTTAAACGTATCGCCATCTAACGGATTTTTATGGCGAATGGTTCTTAGACTTATCGCCACCTAGCGGAAATGTATGTCAAAACGTTCCAGATTTTTTGACAGGCTTCCTAATCTGTGTAGTAGACCGTGGGTAGAAGTTATTATGTCAAACGTAAACGTCAACAATTGACAATTAAAACACATGTTAATAACGAGGTAGTCTGATATGTATGTAAGTATGTATGGACTGTTGTGTGTAAAAACAACCAAACTCCAGGACTTGGGTTATTTTTGCACTCAACTCGTTCCCGTTTAAACTTTATTCCGTTCAAACTTTAACAAAAGTCTTCAGACTTGTTTTTTTTTTATAATCAACATGAATTTACTTGTCATTTTGTCCGGACTAAAGGAGGTGGCGATCATAAGTTGCCGGAAAATCGGCGTTTTGCCTGTATTAAGCATGACGCTCACATCAAACATTTTTCGAAGTCTGTTATTTAACTCTTTTCGTAAAATTTAACCAAATAGGTCCACTCGGTCCACTTATCACTTGGTACAGGTTATGCTTAACAGGCGCAACCATTTTTTCACTCAAAGCTATTTCAAAATTACGGATAAGCGCGATTAGTCCTAATTTTATTTGCAAATTGGCAAATCGGCGACCTAAAAAAAATTACGTTTAGCTTAAAAACGTCAATGATCTATTGTCTTACCTAAACAAACTCGAGGACCATCTCCAAATCCAAAGAAATTGTACTTTGGCGATTTCGAATCGTGTGAGAAACGATCTGGTTCAAACTTGTCAGGATTGGGATATATTTTAGGATCGTGGTGGATTGCCCAGGTTGGTATAATAACTGGAGTTCCTTTGGCAATAACCACTTCTGCACCTGTTTCGGAATCTTTTGCTGGAGGGAAAGTGTAATCCTCCGTGCAAAGACGGCTTAGATAGACAACACCAGGATATTTACGAACAGTTTCTAAAATCGAGCATTTGAAAGTATATATTACACTATTACAGAACAATCAAATTAGCTGGCGACTATTGGAATCTCACTTGTTATTAAATAGTAGGTACTCCTATATTACATAACAAAAGTTGTAAGAAGCATATTACGCACGAGTGGAAAAGTTGCCCATGGAGCCGCGTAGCGGCGAGTGCGTAATTTCTTTACAACTCGTGTTATGTAGCATACTTTTTCTACGATCACATAATACCTACGATTTTAACGGCTTTTTGGCTAATACACACATGTAATAACATTGTCTTGTCAATTTTGACGTAAGCCTACTTTGACATTTCTAGACAAGTGTGTGTTTTGCTTACCGTGAGTTATAACTCACTTACTAAGTATGCAGGAAGTGTTTGACGTGAGTCTACTTTGATACATTTTTTTTAAACTATGCTTTTTGTTTACCGTGCGTAAAAACCCACTTACTATGCATGCAGGCTGTACGGTTACAGTCAATTACATTTGTAGTCGTAGAAAAAAATAATTAAAGTCTAGTGTGTAAATGAAACTAGTCACAAATTTTAACATTGTTGAAGTATAATGTTGAATTACGCGTCGCAAGACGAATAAAGTTTTCATTTGTTGTTAGATTTTCAGAATTTCTCATTCATCTTTTTTCTCCGCCTGCGATTATTACATTATCTTATCATCGGTAAAATGTTGATTGAATTTTCTTTGATATTTTTTTGTAACCTAATTTTTTATTGTTTGCGGGTAAACACTTAACTCACCTAGTAGTACACTCTCTAGAAAATCCATTTCTTGAATAGCTTCAAACGTTACAATTCCTCCATATTTTTCAAGAACATTGTCAATTTCTTCTTTAACTTCCATTTGTAGATTCGGGTTCAAAGCAAGTTCATAGAGAGAGAAACAAATGATCACAGAACTAGTTTCATAGCCATCTATGAAAACCGTGTAGCAATGCGACATTAACATGTCGAGAGTTGTTTCTAAAATTCGAATTTTAAATAAAACTCACTTTAGATATTCGCGTTCATACCGAACTGTGATTTATCATTGAACGTGTTCATCAAATTATCAAAGAAATCGTTACGTATAATATGGTTTTCTTCACGATATGTCAAAGTTTCTGTTACTATCTCGTAAAATTTTTTTGGGGTTGTCATACCCAATATTCTGCAACATTTTAATTTGATTCATATTTAGTTATATGTACCGTTTAAGGTGTATGTCTTACGTTGTGTTCAATAAACGGGATAAGGTAGGAAACATTAGCTGTAACGATTGCTTTATAGAATAAATAAAACTCGGTGTGCTTAGCGTTTTTCCAACTCCTATGAAATCTGCGTTTGAGTCTTCAAATGATTTCCCATCAATTCCGAGAGTGCAAAGTGCTACAGTGTCGGCAGTATATTTTGAAGCAAGGTCTTTGTTTTCTATGCCACTACCAGTGGCATCAGGATGAGCTTCAATATAATTGATCATGTTTTTGCATACTTCTTCAATGAGTCGAGTCAATGATTTTAGCTGTAAAAATTACACAAGACGATTAGTTTTACTCTCGCTGCTGGTATCTCGGTTGGTTTAGTGAAAATTGCTGGAAAACAATTGTAATTTAAATAGGTGATAGCCAACTATAGTTAACATAATATAGTAAATAAAAACTCTATAATCCATCACATATAGCAGATATTTGCACACGAACGGAAATTAAAGCTATTAAACTTTGTAACACTTATCATTAACAACATTAAAAAAGCGTTTTTAAAATTCTTACTTTTCCACTTGTAAATTGAGGTGTTAATTGTGATCTTACAGACTTCCATGTGTCGCCTTTCAAAAAGAAAGGATTGTGACATAAAAGTGGATCAACTTCTTTCGGAACTTCCATCCAATTATCGTGAAATTTATTAAAATCTTGCACTAAAACTTTTTTTATTAGATTCAGGTCGCGTAGAATAACGCATGGCTGATGGAGCTTGTAAAAACCGACATACTGATAACCATCATATTTGCTAGAAGATAACGAATTGAAGAAAACAAGCATACATTAAAAATAAATACATACGTGTAAACTTCATTAAAAACTTCTCCCAACGATTGTTTCAATAAAATTGTGGATCCGATGTTACCAACAAAGGGCCAAGGGGAAGGATTGGGAACAGATCGAATTTTCCAGTATTCGTATTTTTTTGGCAACACATATTTTAAAATACATAAGAAAATTATTACCCAGAATGCGAGTAGGATCATTGTTGCAATATGAATGTGCTTCTAGTTCAAAGTTTATGACGGTAAGGGTCAAAAGTTGAGAATGTACTTATATTTCAATATTTTGATTACATAGCAAGATAATTGTGCTAAAATTGGACTACACTATCTATAAGAATAAGATTGTTACCACTTCAAGTCAACATGTTTTTTTGCTTCGGAAAGTAAACTTTTATGCATTTTATTTTTGATGCAAGATGCAAACAATAAAAGACTTTCGCGGTTTTAAGATTTTTGGAGTAATTTTTCATTAATTCTTGATTACTTTTTGCCAAAACATGGTCTGCAATATTGGATTTATTTAGCAAATCTATAGAAATTGTATCCATTTTAATTTGCAAGTTGATTTTATGAAATTCCACTAAACCTGGAAAGTTATTTACTGTCAATTCACTTGGAAAAAAAAATTGAATTGAAAAAATTACTACCTTAACCAAAATGTTATCAGTAGTACCTAATATAACAAGTGCATTGAAAATTATCGATAATTTTTGGTAAATATGCTCGAATGCATCAAAAGTCGTGACTTCAGTGATTAAGAAAAAAATCTTTTGATACAGCTCTTACAATAAACACATTCTTTGGCTAAAAGTTACCGTTCGTAATAATAATATAAACGCGAATGGAGTTCTTCACAGCATAAAAAAAAACAGGACATCTTCCTTTTTACCGAAAAAAATGTTTGCCTGATTCACTGAGTAGGGTTCCAGAGAAGGAGAATAAAGGCTCCCCTAGACAGAGGCGGTACGGTACGATTCGGGACGATATCTTAATAAGATTGCGGCATATGGAAGCGCCCACACCAATGATGAGCGCGATATACCTGTTTAGCAATAACAAGGGGGTTTAATTTGTATGTCCGAAAAGTTTGATTCTTTTTGGGTAATCTTGTAAGGGTAATCCCCATACCGATTGTATCGTACCGAGCGGTATAACGCGTCTGTCTGGGGGAGCCTTTATGCTTCACCACGATAATGCACCTTCTCATACGGCAGCTTCAACCCTCCATTCTACACCCAAACAAAGATAAATACAAAAAAACATCCAACGTACTCCTCTGACTTAGTAATTCGCGACTTTTAGTAATTGTTTTTCGTTTTAAAGAAATTGTGGGGTGAAAGTTTTGGTCTGAGAAGAAAATTGATGTTGCCCTTCACAATTATTCTGTAAATTTCCTAAAGAAAATTGGTTGGGAACTTTTGAATAGTGGGTAAAAAGAATGGTTAAGTGTATTATTTTTAAAAGGAATTACTTGGAGCATATTTAAATAATATTAACCGTGTTTTTTATTCTCAAAAAATTTAACTTTGTACACATACATAAAAATAGACACACATGATTATTATATATTATCAAATGTTTAATGATATCAAAACTATTCGTTTATAAGTTATAATGTTCATATGATTTAATACTAAACCGTTAAGCTAAGGCCGCACTGCGGGATTTTTGGCTGGAGGGTAGATCGTAGATACACGCCGTCGCCTGGCGACAATCCAGGCGCATTGTTTCACAACAAATTGTCGCCAGGCGACGGCGTGTATCTACCATCTACCCTCCAGCTAACCCTCCCGCAGTGCGGCTTTAGCTTTAGGGATTAGGGGTAAAATAAAAGTTTTTTTTTCGTTCAAATTTTACAAAAATTTAACCAAATTCCATCTTTTGCTGCTAACAGCATTTCTTTCGGATCAAACTCTAAGGGTGTAATCGTTTTGCTATTCAATTTAACGTCAAAATTGGATACGACTGCTATCAAACCCGCCTTGATTTGTGCGAGTGCGAAATTTCGCCCTGAAAAAAGTGTAAATTTAAACCACATTTCATAAGCTCAGCTGATACATTTACCTAAGCATATTCGTGGGCCTTCTCCAAATCCTAAAAAGGCGCATCTTGGTCGCGAATTTTTATTGTCTTCATTGAAACGATTTGGATCGAAGCAATCTGGATCAGGATAATACTTTGGATCGTGGTGAATGCCCAGAACGGGAATTATGACGCCCGTTCCCTTTTCAAGCATTATGTCAGGACCTGATCCCTGTCCCTTCGGCGCTGGTAACATGTAGTCTTCAGTACATTTTTTCATTAAAATAAATGCTGGCGGGTATTTACGCAGAGTTTCTGAAACAATCACATGTTTTTGTACTGGGGTCGAAATAAAACAATTGAAGTCGGTTATTGTTTTTTTCCATGGCACCCTTGATTTTTACCTTAAGATTTTGCATTGTTTAGGTTATTTCGCTTATTTTTGAAAAAATACCTATAAAATATTATATCATTGTAAGGAGAAAAATAATCTTCAAATCTAAGTCATCGCCTACTACGACTGCCGTTTAAAAAAAAGTGGTTTTGTCAAATATCTCGCACGGTAATTTATAAATAAAAATTTGACTATCGCCATCTTATAGCAAACAAAATCTGCAAAACATTTTTTTATTGTGTTTTTGTGTATTCCCAACAATAGCCGAGGATGGCGCGCCCGACAGATTGAAAACCACTGGTTTAAGTACTTCAAACCTTTGTAGAGTAAATGTTAAATATTTTTTACCCATCAATACGTTGTCTAAATACGTCATTTCTTGTATTGCATCATATGTTACGCTCCCATCTCTTTTAGAAAGTACATCGTCAATCTCTTGTCTAAGAGTGCTTTGAATATCTGGATTTACGGCGAGTTCATGTAAAGCAAAGCTCATCACAGATGAGCTAGTTTCTACTCCGTCCAAGAAAAACGTCAGAGCATTTGCCACCATATAATCAGGCGTGTATTCTAAAATAGTAAAAAAAATATGTATGCCAATTTCCATGTTGATTGATAGATATACCAAAAGGCAGATCCTTTTTTTTAAGTTCTATGATGTAGTCCAGGTAATCGTTGCGAACGATGTTATTTTCTTCTCTGTATTTCACATTTTCAAGGATCATTCTAGTAAACTCTTTTGTGATCTTTGGGTTTAAAAACCTAACAAAAAATAAATGAATAATAGGAGACAATAATTAATCGAATAATAAAAAACATAATTATCACATCTTATAAAGTAGGTGAGCTGGACAATACCAAGCAATTTAAGCCTTTTTTAAAACTATCAATAACATAAATCAATTATTTGTTACAAGGAATACATATTGTAGTTCACAGTGGCGCAAGCAGAAGGGGCTTAGGAGGGTTATAACTTATAAGCCCCCTTTTTGTATATAATATGGATGTAGGTAAAGCTCCGCAGGAGTGTCCAACCAATTTTATAAGAAAGTTCTTATAAATGTGTTTTGATACGTCTTACAACTAGTTTTTGTGTGTAAGGTTGGACAAGTAATAATCAATTTGAAAAGCCTTTATAAACCCCTTCCATGAAAACAACCTGCGTACGCTACTGGTAGTTGATATTAATGAGTATTACCTCGGTGTTACAATGTTTATTAAACTCGGAAATAGTAAAACCAAAAACCACTTAAACATGAAGATAAAATCTGGTTTTAGCATTTCTCGACCCAATTCTCTAAATTCGGCTTTGGCATCCGTGAAAGATCGTCCTTCCACACCAAACGCGCAAGTTGCCACATTATCCGTCGTGAATTTAGCACAAATTTCTTTTGCTTCAAGCCCTTCGTTGCTCGTTGAGTCTGGATTGTTTTCTAAATATGTAACCATATTTAAGCAAACTTCTTGGATTAGAAAAAACATTGGCTTAATCTGCAAAAATAAATTAACAACAAAACTGTTGGGGAAACATTAATAATTGTACCTATAAAGATTAGAAATTTGAATTTTTAATTTATGATATATTGTTGTGTACAAATGTTTTTTTTTTTTCGAAAAATGGAAATTAAAGTACAAACTTTTGCTGCTGTGAACTGAGGTGTAAGAAATCCTCTCACGGTTTTCCACCTATCACCTTTCAAAAGAAAAGGATTTTTTGCCATAATGGGATCAACTTTTTCGTTAGTCTCTACCAAATTATCTTGAAATTTATTGAAATCTCCAATAAGAATGGCCTTTACCAAATCCATATCTCGCGCTATAATACATGGTTGACGTACGTTATAAAAACCGCTATACACATAATCTTCATATTCTCTAAAATAAAAAATATCCTTTTTGTATTTAATTTTTTATAAAACTAAACAATGTTGGACATTTTCTAAAGCTTCCTGTATAATCCCATACTTCATGGGCTACCCTACAGTGTAGGCCAGTGTAGGCCCTACACGATTATCTTGTTTGTTCTTCTTAGTTGTTTTAGAAGTTTAATACTTTAGTTAGATAATAATTTTCGACAAAAATGTCAAAATATGTAAGGCATTAGTAAGCCATTAGGTACATGCCTAACAATAGCTAGTTACAAAATATTTTAAATTTATTGTTAAATGAAGTAATTGTTACTTGAGGAAGGTGGTTGTCTAACAGTTTACTGATATTTGAACAACAAACACTCTATGTATCATTTTAAAAATTTACCTACTCATATCATAAGATCATAACTATTGTGACACTTTTGTCAACCAAACTTTTAAAGTATTTTGTTCTAGTTTTGCCAAATTCTAAAACGTTACTATTTTTTTGAAGTCGTAAATCTGTCAATATTATCCTAACAGGTACGCAAATAACTCAAAAACGATTAATTTTAAGTACATAACACTATAAGCTTTTATGGCAAATCATTTGATTTATTATAATTACGAAAATAAAAAAGATGTAGGGATTATATTAAGCGGGTTGCGAGCTATCCATTCTCATGAATTTTTAAACAAGTTTGATGCCGATCTGGAACTTTTCTTGGCAGATGTCACTGGTCATGAAATGTGGATTTATCAGTATAATCCTGAAGGTAGACAACAGTCTAAATAGTGGTCTCCCAAAGGAACAAGCGGCCCTATCAGAGCTAGGGCAGAACGAACGGCTATGGTTATGACTACCTACAGTTTTCTGGAATTCGGAGGGAGCATTACTGGTAAATTTTTTTGAAAATCGAAGAACAATCATTACTGCAAACTTTTGTCAGACAGTTTTGGGTAAATTGCATATAGCATTAGCAGAAAACTTTCCAGGACAAACAGACAACGTTATGAGAACGGCAAGCAATACATTTAAAAGGGAGGTCACGATATGTTGTCGCTAGAATCTGATTAAGGCTGTGTTTATATTTTAACAACAAAAGGAGGTAGACAAGGTAGTATTCTGAGCCCAGTTCTTTTTACAATGATAACGGACGACATAGCAAAAACAAATTACAAAAAAGTGAGTGCACGTAGGTGACATAAAATTAATGCAAATAAAAATAAATAGACTCATGTATGCCGACGACCTTATTCCGGTTGGAAACGGTAAAGAAGAATTACAAAACCAAATAGAAAAATGGGCAGATAATTTTAAAGGATATTTCCCGAAATAAATGTTAATAAAACAGAAATAATGTATATAAGTTGTTTCCGGGTTGGAACCGCGTCGAAGGTTTCTTTATAACCGACGTTTCGTCCATGAATACAATTGTTTTGCATATGTCTTTCAATGAGCTGGTTTTAATTTTTAATAATTTCCTAAAAATACCGTGCTTTAGTTAATACATATGTTCCTTGAGCGACTATTTCTAAACAATTTTAATAATTGATTTGTATATAACAGGATCAGTTTATCCATCGCCTCTTTACATGAATACAATTGTTTTGCATATGTCTTTCAATGAGCTGGTTTTAATTTTTAATAATTTCCTAAAAATACCGTGCTTTAGTTAATACATATGTTCCTTGAGCGACTATTTCGAAACAATTTTAATTATTGATTTGTATATCACAGGAACAGTTTATCCATCGCCTCTTTACATGAATACAATTGTTTTGCATATGTCTTTCAATAAGCTGGTTTTAATTTTTAATAATTTCCTAAAAATACCGTGCTTTAGTTAATACATATGTTCCTTGAGCGACTATTTCTAAACAATTTTAATTATTGATTTGTATATCACAGGAACAGTTTATCCATCGCCTCTTTACATGAATACAATTGTTTTGCATATGTCTTTCAATGAGCTGGTTTTAATTTTTAATAATTTCCTAAAAATACAGTGCTTTAGTTAATACATATGTTCCTTGAGCGACTATTTCTAAACAATTTTAATTATTGATTTGTATATGACAGGAACAGTTTATCCATCGCCTTTTTACATGAATACAATTGTTTTGCATATGTCTTTCAATGAGCTGGTTTTAATTTTTAATAATGTCTTAAAAATACCGTGCTTTAGTTAATACATATGTTCCTTGAGCGACTATTTCTAAACAATTTTAATTATTGATTTGTATATCACAGGAACAGTTTATCCATCGCCTCTTTACATGAATACAATTGTTTTGCATATGTCTTTCAATGAGCTGGTTTTAATTTTTAATAATTTCCTAAAAATACCGTGCTTTAGTTAATACATATGTTCCTTGAGCGACTATTTCGAAACAATTTTAATTATTGATTTGTATATCACAGGATCAGTTTATCCATCGCCTCTTTACATGAATACAATTGTTTTGCATATGTCTTTCAATGAGCTGGTTTTAATTTTTAATAATTTCCTAAAAATACCGTGCTTTAGTTAATACATATGTTCCTTGAGCGACTATTTCTAAACAATTTTAATTATTGATTTGTATATCACAGGAACAGTTTATCCATCGCCTCTTTACATGAATACAATTGTTTTGCATATGTCTTTCAATGAGCTGGTTTTAATTTTTAATAATTTCCTAAAAATACCGTGCTTTAGTTAATACATATGTTCCTTGAGCGACTATTTCTAAACAATTTTAATTATTGATTTGTATATCACAGGAACAGTTTATCCATCGCCTCTTTACATGAATACAATTGTTTTGCATATGTCTTTCAATGAGCTGGTTTTAATTTTTAATAATTTCCTAAAAATACCGTGCTTTAGTTAATACATATGTTCCTTGAGCGACTATTTCTAAACAATTTTAATTATTGATTTGTATATCACAGGAACAGTTTATCCATCGCCTCTTTACATGAATACAATTGTTTTGCATATGTCTTTCAATGAGCTGGTTTTAATTTTTAATAATTTCCTAAAAATACCGTGCTTTAGTTAATACATATGTTCCTTGAGCGACTATTTCTAAACAATTTTAATTATTGATTTGTATATCACAGGAACAGTTTATCCATCGCCTCTTTACATGAATACAATTGTTTTGCATATGTCTTTCAATGAGCTGGTTTTAATTTTTAATAATTTCCTAAAAATACCGTGCTTTAGTTAATACATATGTTCCTTGAGCGACTATTTCTGAACAATTTTAATTATTGATTTGTATATCACAGAAACAGTTTATCCATCGCCTCTTTACATGAATACAATTGTTTTGCATATGTCTTTCAATGAGCTGGTTTTAATTTTTAATAATTTCCTAAAAATACCGTGCTTCAGTTAATACATATGTTCCTTGAGCGACTATTTCGAAACAAATTCAATTATTAATTTGTATATCACAGGAACAGTTTATCCATCGCCTCTTTACATGAATACAATTGTTTTGCATATGTCTTTCAATGAGCTGGTTTTAATTTTTAATAATTTCCTAAAAATACCGTGCTTTAGTTAATACATATGTTCCTTAAGCGACTATTTCGAAACAATTTTAATTATTGATTTGTATATTACAGGAACAGTTTATCCATCGCCTCTTTACATGAATGCAATTGTTTCGCATATGTCTTTCAATAAGCTGGTTTTAATTTTTAATAATTTCCTAAAACTACCGTGCTTTAGTTAATACATATATTCCTTGAGCGACTATTTCGAAACAATTTTAATTATTGATTTGTATATCACAGGAACAGTTTATCCTTCGCATCTTTACATGAAAAAAATTGTTTTGCATATGTCTTTCAATGAGCTGGGTTTAATTTTTAATAATTTCCTAAAAATACCGTGCTTTAGTTAATACATATATTCCTTGAGCGACTATTTCGAAACAATTTTAATTATTGATTTGTATATCACAGGAACAGTTTATCCATCGCCTCTTTACATGAATACAATTGTTTTGCATATGTCTTTCAATGAGCTGGTTTTAATTTTTAATAATTTCCTAAAAATACCGTGCTTTAGTTAATACATATGTTCCTTGAGCGACTATTTTGAAACAATTTTAATTATTGATTTGTATATCACAGGAACAGTTTATCCATCGCCTCTTTACATGAATACAATTGTTTTGCATATGTCTTTCAATGAGCTGGTTTTAATTTTTAATAATTTCCTAAAAATACCGTGCTTTAGTTAATACATATGTTCCTTGAGCGACTATTTTTAAACAATTTTAATTATTGATTTGTATATCACAGGACAAGTTTATCCTTCGCATCTTTACATGAATACAATTGTTTTGCATATGTCTTTCAATGAGCTGGTTTTAATTTTTAATAATTTCCTAAAAATACCGTGCTTTAGTTAATACATATATTCCTTGAGCGACTATTTCGAAACAATTTTAATTATTGATTTGTATATCACAGGAACAGTTTATCCATCGCCTCTTTACATGAATACAATTGTTTTGCATATGTCTTTCAATGAGCTGGTTTTAATTTTTAATAATTTTCTAAAAATACCGTGCTTTAGTTAATACATATGTTCCTTGAGCGACTATTTCGAAACAATTTTAATTATTGATTTGTATATTACAGGAACAGTTTATCTATCGCCTCTTTACATGTATACAATTGTTTTGCATATGTCTTTCAAAGAGCTGGTTTTAATTTTTAATAATTTCCTAAAAATACCGTGCTTTAGTTAATACATATGTTCCTTAAGCGACTATTTCGAAACAATTTCAATTATTGATTTGTATATCACAGAAACAGTTTATCCATCGCCTCTTTACATGAATACAATTGTTTTGCATATGTCTTTCAAAGAGCTGGTTTTAATTTTTAATAATTTCCTAAAAATACCGTGCTTTAGTTAATACATATGTTCCTTAAGCGACTATTTCGAAACAATTTCAATTATTGATTTGTATATCACTGGAACAGTTTATCCATCGCCTCTTTACATGAATACAATTGTTTTGCATATGTCTTTCAATGAGCTGGTTTTAATTTTTAATGATTTCCAAAAAATACCGTGCTTTAGTTCATACATATGTTCCTTAAGCGACTATTTCGAAACAATTTTAATTATTGATTTGTATATCACAGAAACAGTTTATCCATCGCCTCTTTACATGAATACAATTGTTTTGCATATGTCTTTCAATGAGCTGGTTTTAATTTTTAATAATTTCCTAAAAATACCGTGCTTTAGTTAATACATATGTTCCTTGAGCGACTATTTCTAAACAATTTTAATTATTGATTTGTATATAACAGGATCAGTTTATCCATCGCCTCTTTACATGAATACAATTGTTTTGCATATGTCTTTCAATGAGCTGGTTTTAATTTTTAATAATTTCCTAAAAATACCGTGCTTTAGTTAATACATATGTTCCTTGAGCGACTATTTCGAAACAATTTTAATTATTGATTTGTATATCACAGGAACAGTTTATCCATCGCCTCTTTACATGAATACAATTGTTTTGCATATGTCTTTCAATAAGCTGGTTTTAATTTTTAATAATTTCCTAAAAATACCGTGCTTTAGTTAATACATATGTTCCTTGAGCGACTATTTCTAAACAATTTTAATTATTGATTTGTATATCACAGGAACAGTTTATCCATCGCCTCTTTACATGAATACAATTGTTTTGCATATGTCTTTCAATGAGCTGGTTTTAATTTTTAATAATTTCCTAAAAATACAGTGCTTTAGTTAATACATATGTTCCTTGAGCGACTATTTCGAAACAATTTTAATTATTGATTTGTATATGACAGGAACAGTTTATCCATCGCCTTTTTACATGAATACAATTGTTTTGCATATGTCTTTCAATGAGCTGGTTTTAATTTTTAATAATGTCTTAAAAATACCGTGCTTTAGTTAATACATATGTTCCTTGAGCGACTATTTCTAAACAATTTTAATTATTGATTTGTATATCACAGGAACAGTTTATCCATCGCCTCTTTACATGAATACAATTGTTTTGCATATGTCTTTCAATGAGCTGGTTTTAATTTTTAATTATTTCCTAAAAATACCGTGCTTTAGTTAATACATATGTTCCTTGAGCGACTATTTCGAAACAATTTTAATTATTGATTTGTATATCACAGGATCAGTTTATCCATCGCCTCTTTACATGAATACAATTGTTTTGCATATGTCTTTCAATGAGCTGGTTTTAATTTTTAATAATTTCCTAAAAATACCGTGCTTTAGTTAATACATATGTTCCTTGAGCGACTATTTCTAAACAATTTTAATTATTGATTTGTATATCACAGGAACAGTTTATCCATCGCCTCTTTACATGAATACAATTGTTTTGCATATGTCTTTCAATGAGCTGGTTTTAATTTTTAATAATTTCCTAAAAATACCGTGCTTTAGTTAATACATATGTTCCTTGAGCGACTATTTCTAAACAATTTTAATTATTGATTTGTATATCACAGGAACAGTTTATCCATCGCCTCTTTACATGAATACAATTGTTTTGCATATGTCTTTCAATGAGCTGGTTTTAATTTTTAATAATTTCCTAAAAATACCGTGCTTTAGTTAATACATATGTTCCTTGAGCGACTATTTCTAAACAATTTTAATTATTGATTTGTATATCACAGGAACAGTTTATCCATCGCCTCTTTACATGAATACAATTGTTTTGCATATGTCTTTCAATGAGCTGGTTTTAATTTTTAATAATTTCCTAAAAATACCGTGCTTTAGTTAATACATATGTTCCTTGAGCGACTATTTCTAAACAATTTTAATTATTGATTTGTATATCACAGGAACAGTTTATCCATCGCCTCTTTACATGAATACAATTGTTTTGCATATGTCTTTCAATGAGCTGGTTTTAATTTTTAATAATTTCCTAAAAATACCGTGCTTTAGTTAATACATATGTTCCTTGAGCGACTATTTCTGAACAATTTTAATTATTGATTTGTATATCACAGAAACAGTTTATCCATCGCCTCTTTACATGAATACAATTGTTTTGCATATGTCTTTCAATGAGCTGGTTTTAATTTTTAATAATTTCCTAAAAATACCGTGCTTCAGTTAATACATATGTTCCTTGAGCGACTATTTCGAAACAAATTCAATTATTAATTTGTATATCACAGGAACAGTTTATCCATCGCCTCTTTACATGAATACAATTGTTTTGCATATGTCTTTCAATGAGCTGGTTTTAATTTTTAATAATTTCCTAAAAATACCGTGCTTTAGTTAATACATATGTTCCTTAAGCGACTATTTCGAAACAATTTTAATTATTGATTTGTATATTACAGGAACAGTTTATCCATCGCCTCTTTACATGAATGCAATTGTTTCGCATATGTCTTTCAATAAGCTGGTTTTAATTTTTAATAATTTCCTAAAACTACCGTGCTTTAGTTAATACATATATTCCTTGAGCGACTATTTCGAAACAATTTTAATTATTGATTTGTATATCACAGGAACAGTTTATCCTTCGCATCTTTACATGAAAAAAATTGTTTTGCATATGTCTTTCAATGAGCTGGTTTTAATTTTTAATAATTTCCTAAAAATACCGTGCTTTAGTTAATACATATATTCCTTGAGCGACTATTTCGAAACAATTTTAATTATTGATTTGTATATCACAGGAACAGTTTATCCATCGCCTCTTTACATGAATACAATTGTTTTGCATATGTCTTTCAATGAGCTGGTTTTAATTTTTAATAATTTCCTAAAAATACCGTGCTTTAGTTAATACATATGTTCCTTGAGCGACTATTTTGAAACAATTTTAATTATTGATTTGTATATCACAGGAACAGTTTATCCATCGCCTCTTTACATGAATACAATTGTTTTGCATATGTCTTTCAATGAGCTGGTTTTAATTTTTAATAATTTCCTAAAAATACCGTGCTTTAGTTAATACATATGTTCCTTGAGCGACTATTTTTAAACAATTTTAATTATTGATTTGTATATCACAGGACAAGTTTATCCTTCGCATCTTTACATGAATACAATTGTTTTGCATATGTCTTTCAATGAGCTGGTTTTAATTTTTAATAATTTCCTAAAAATACCGTGCTTTAGTTAATACATATGTTCCTTGAGCGACTATTTCTAAACAATTTTAATTATTGATTTGTATATCACAGGAACAGTTTATCCATCGCCTCTTTACATGAATACAATTGTTTTGCATATGTCTTTCAATGAGCTGGTTTTAATTTTTAATAATTTCCTAAAAATACCGTGCTTTAGTTAATACATATGTTCCTTGAGCGACTATTTTTAAACAATTTTAATTATTGATTTGTATATCACAGGACAAGTTTATCCTTCGCATCTTTACATGAATACAATTGTTTTGCATATGTCTTTCAATGAGCTGGTTTTAATTTTTAATAATTTCCTAAAAATACCGTGCTTTAGTTAATACATATGTTCCTTGAGCGACTATTTCTAAACAATTTTAATTATTGATTTGTATATCACAGGAACAGTTTATCCATCGCCTCTTTACATGAATACAATTGTTTTGCATATGTCTTTCGATGAGCTGGTTTTAATTTTTAATAATTTCCTAAAAATACCGTGCTTTAGTTAATACATATGTTCCTTGAGCGTCTATTTCTAAACAATTTTAATTATTGATTTGTATATCACAGGAACAGTTTATCCATCGCCTCTTTACATGAATGCAATTGTTTCGCATATGTCTTTCAATAAGCTGGTTTTAATTTTTAATAATTTCCTAAAAATACCGTGCTTTAGTTAATACATATATTCCTTGAGCGACTATTTCGAAACAATTTTAATTATTGATTTGTATATCACAGGAACAGTTTATCCTTCGCATCTTTACATGAAAAAAATGGTTTTGCATATGTCTTTCAATGAGCTGGTTTTAATTTTTAATAATTTCCTAAAAATACCGTGCTTTAGTTAATACATATGTTCCTTGAGCGACTATTTCGAAACAATTTTAATTATTGATTTGTATATCACAGGAACAGTTTATCCTTCGCATCTTTACATGAAAAAAATTGTTTTGCATATGTCTTTCAATGAGCTGGTTTTAATTTTTAATAATTTCCTAAAAATACCGTGCTTTAGTTAATACATATGTTCCTTGAGCGACTATTTCGAAACAATTTTAATTATTGATTTGTATATCACAGGATCAGTTTATCCATCGCCTCTTTACATGAATACAATTGTTTTGCATATGTCTTTCAATGAGCTGGTTTTAATTTTTAATAATTTCCTAAAAATACCGTGCTTTAGTTAATACATATGTTCCTTGAGCGACTATTACTAAACAATTTTAATTATTGATTTGTATATCACAGGAACAGTTTATCCATCGCCTCTTTACATGAATACAATTGTTTTGCATATGTCTTTCAATGAGCTGGTTTTAATTTTTAATAATTTCCTAAAAATACCGTGCTTTAGTTAATACATATGTTCCTTGAGCGACTATTTCGAAACAATTTTAATTATTGATTTGTATATCACAGGAACAGTTTATCCATAGCCTCTTTACATGAATACAATTGTTTTGCATATGTCTTTCAATGAGCTGGTTTTAATTTTTAATAATTTCCTAAAAATACCGTGCTTTAGTTAATACATATGTTCCTTGAGCGACTATTTCTAAACAATTTTAATTATTGATTTGTATATCACAGGAACAGTTTATCCATCGCCTCTTTACATGAATACAATTGTTTTGCATATGTCTTTCAATGAGCTGGTTTTAATTTTTAATAATTTCCTAAAAATACCGTGCTTTAGTTAATACATATGTTCCTTAAGCGACTATTTCGAAACAATTTCAATTATTGATTTGTATATCACTGGAACAGTTTATCCATCGCCTCTTTACATGAATACAATTGTTTTGCATATGTCTTTCAATGAGCTGGTTTTAATTTTTAATGATTTCCAAAAAATACCGTGCTTTAGTTCATACATATGTTCCTTAAGCGACTATTTCGAAACAATTTTAATTATTGATTTGTATATCACAGAAACAGTTTATCCATCGCCTCTTTACATGAATACAATTGTTTTGCATATGTCTTTCAATGAGCTGGTTTTAATTTTTAATAATTTCCTAAAAATACCGTGCTTTAGTTAATACATATGTTCCTTGAGCGACTATTTCTAAACAATTTTAATTATTGATTTGTATATAACAGGATCAGTTTATCCATCGCCTCTTTACATGAATACAATTGTTTTGCATATGTCTTTCAATGAGCTGGTTTTAATTTTTAATAATTTCCTAAAAATACCGTGCTTTAGTTAATACATATGTTCCTTGAGCGACTATTTCGAAACAATTTTAATTATTGATTTGTATATCACAGGAACAGTTTATCCATCGCCTCTTTACATGAATACAATTGTTTTGCATATGTCTTTCAATAAGCTGGTTTTAATTTTTAATAATTTCCTAAAAATACCGTGCTTTAGTTAATACATATGTTCCTTGAGCGACTATTTCTAAACAATTTTAATTATTGATTTGTATATCACAGGAACAGTTTATCCATCGCCTCTTTACATGAATACAATTGTTTTGCATATGTCTTTCAATGAGCTGGTTTTAATTTTTAATAATTTCCTAAAAATACAGTGCTTTAGTTAATACATATGTTCCTTGAGCGACTATTTCGAAACAATTTTAATTATTGATTTGTATATGACAGGAACAGTTTATCCATCGCCTTTTTACATGAATACAATTGTTTTGCATATGTCTTTCAATGAGCTGGTTTTAATTTTTAATAATGTCTTAAAAATACCGTGCTTTAGTTAATACATATGTTCCTTGAGCGACTATTTCTAAACAATTTTAATTATTGATTTGTATATCACAGGAACAGTTTATCCATCGCCTCTTTACATGAATACAATTGTTTTGCATATGTCTTTCAATGAGCTGGTTTTAATTTTTAATTATTTCCTAAAAATACCGTGCTTTAGTTAATACATATGTTCCTTGAGCGACTATTTCGAAACAATTTTAATTATTGATTTGTATATCACAGGATCAGTTTATCCATCGCCTCTTTACATGAATACAATTGTTTTGCATATGTCTTTCAATGAGCTGGTTTTAATTTTTAATAATTTCCTAAAAATACCGTGCTTTAGTTAATACATATGTTCCTTGAGCGACTATTTCTAAACAATTTTAATTATTGATTTGTATATCACAGGAACAGTTTATCCATCGCCTCTTTACATGAATACAATTGTTTTGCATATGTCTTTCAATGAGCTGGTTTTAATTTTTAATAATTTCCTAAAAATACCGTGCTTTAGTTAATACATATGTTCCTTGAGCGACTATTTCTAAACAATTTTAATTATTGATTTGTATATCACAGGAACAGTTTATCCATCGCCTCTTTACATGAATACAATTGTTTTGCATATGTCTTTCAATGAGCTGGTTTTAATTTTTAATAATTTCCTAAAAATACCGTGCTTTAGTTAATACATATGTTCCTTGAGCGACTATTTCTAAACAATTTTAATTATTGATTTGTATATCACAGGAACAGTTTATCCATCGCCTCTTTACATGAATACAATTGTTTTGCATATGTCTTTCAATGAGCTGGTTTTAATTTTTAATAATTTCCTAAAAATACCGTGCTTTAGTTAATACATATGTTCCTTGAGCGACTATTTCTAAACAATTTTAATTATTGATTTGTATATCACAGGAACAGTTTATCCATCGCCTCTTTACATGAATACAATTGTTTTGCATATGTCTTTCAATGAGCTGGTTTTAATTTTTAATAATTTCCTAAAAATACCGTGCTTTAGTTAATACATATGTTCCTTGAGCGACTATTTCTGAACAATTTTAATTATTGATTTGTATATCACAGAAACAGTTTATCCATCGCCTCTTTACATGAATACAATTGTTTTGCATATGTCTTTCAATGAGCTGGTTTTAATTTTTAATAATTTCCTAAAAATACCGTGCTTCAGTTAATACATATGTTCCTTGAGCGACTATTTCGAAACAAATTCAATTATTAATTTGTATATCACAGGAACAGTTTATCCATCGCCTCTTTACATGAATACAATTGTTTTGCATATGTCTTTCAATGAGCTGGTTTTAATTTTTAATAATTTCCTAAAAATACCGTGCTTTAGTTAATACATATGTTCCTTAAGCGACTATTTCGAAACAATTTTAATTATTGATTTGTATATTACAGGAACAGTTTATCCATCGCCTCTTTACATGAATGCAATTGTTTCGCATATGTCTTTCAATAAGCTGGTTTTAATTTTTAATAATTTCCTAAAACTACCGTGCTTTAGTTAATACATATATTCCTTGAGCGACTATTTCGAAACAATTTTAATTATTGATTTGTATATCACAGGAACAGTTTATCCTTCGCATCTTTACATGAAAAAAATTGTTTTGCATATGTCTTTCAATGAGCTGGTTTTAATTTTTAATAATTTCCTAAAAATACCGTGCTTTAGTTAATACATATATTCCTTGAGCGACTATTTCGAAACAATTTTAATTATTGATTTGTATATCACAGGAACAGTTTATCCATCGCCTCTTTACATGAATACAATTGTTTTGCATATGTCTTTCAATGAGCTGGTTTTAATTTTTAATAATTTCCTAAAAATACCGTGCTTTAGTTAATACATATGTTCCTTGAGCGACTATTTTGAAACAATTTTAATTATTGATTTGTATATCACAGGAACAGTTTATCCATCGCCTCTTTACATGAATACAATTGTTTTGCATATGTCTTTCAATGAGCTGGTTTTAATTTTTAATAATTTCCTAAAAATACCGTGCTTTAGTTAATACATATGTTCCTTGAGCGACTATTTTTAAACAATTTTAATTATTGATTTGTATATCACAGGACAAGTTTATCCTTCGCATCTTTACATGAATACAATTGTTTTGCATATGTCTTTCAATGAGCTGGTTTTAATTTTTAATAATTTCCTAAAAATACCGTGCTTTAGTTAATACATATGTTCCTTGAGCGACTATTTCTAAACAATTTTAATTATTGATTTGTATATCACAGGAACAGTTTATCCATCGCCTCTTTACATGAATACAATTGTTTTGCATATGTCTTTCAATGAGCTGGTTTTAATTTTTAATAATTTCCTAAAAATACCGTGCTTTAGTTAATACATATGTTCCTTGAGCGACTATTTTTAAACAATTTTAATTATTGATTTGTATATCACAGGACAAGTTTATCCTTCGCATCTTTACATGAATACAATTGTTTTGCATATGTCTTTCAATGAGCTGGTTTTAATTTTTAATAATTTCCTAAAAATACCGTGCTTTAGTTAATACATATGTTCCTTGAGCGACTATTTCTAAACAATTTTAATTATTGATTTGTATATCACAGGAACAGTTTATCCATCGCCTCTTTACATGAATACAATTGTTTTGCATATGTCTTTCGATGAGCTGGTTTTAATTTTTAATAATTTCCTAAAAATACCGTGCTTTAGTTAATACATATGTTCCTTGAGCGTCTATTTCTAAACAATTTTAATTATTGATTTGTATATCACAGGAACAGTTTATCCATCGCCTCTTTACATGAATGCAATTGTTTCGCATATGTCTTTCAATAAGCTGGTTTTAATTTTTAATAATTTCCTAAAAATACCGTGCTTTAGTTAATACATATATTCCTTGAGCGACTATTTCGAAACAATTTTAATTATTGATTTGTATATCACAGGAACAGTTTATCCTTCGCATCTTTACATGAAAAAAATGGTTTTGCATATGTCTTTCAATGAGCTGGTTTTAATTTTTAATAATTTCCTAAAAATACCGTGCTTTAGTTAATACATATGTTCCTTGAGCGACTATTTCGAAACAATTTTAATTATTGATTTGTATATCACAGGAACAGTTTATCCTTCGCATCTTTACATGAAAAAAATTGTTTTGCATATGTCTTTCAATGAGCTGGTTTTAATTTTTAATAATTTCCTAAAAATACCGTGCTTTAGTTAATACATATGTTCCTTGAGCGACTATTTCGAAACAATTTTAATTATTGATTTGTATATCACAGGATCAGTTTATCCATCGCCTCTTTACATGAATACAATTGTTTTGCATATGTCTTTCAATGAGCTGGTTTTAATTTTTAATAATTTCCTAAAAATACCGTGCTTTAGTTAATACATATGTTCCTTGAGCGACTATTACTAAACAATTTTAATTATTGATTTGTATATCACAGGAACAGTTTATCCATCGCCTCTTTACATGAATACAATTGTTTTGCATATGTCTTTCAATGAGCTGGTTTTAATTTTTAATAATTTCCTAAAAATACCGTGCTTTAGTTAATACATATGTTCCTTGAGCGACTATTTCGAAACAATTTTAATTATTGATTTGTATATCACAGGAACAGTTTATCCATAGCCTCTTTACATGAATACAATTGTTTTGCATATGTCTTTCAATGAGCTGGTTTTAATTTTTAATAATTTCCTAAAAATACCGTGCTTTAGTTAATACATATGTTCCTTGAGCGACTATTTCTAAACAATTTTAATTATTGATTTGTATATCACAGGAACAGTTTATCCATCGCCTCTTTACATGAATACAATTGTTTTGCATATGTCTTTCAATGAGCTGGTTTTAATTTTTAATAATTTCCTAAAAATACCGTGCTTTAGTTAATACATATGTTCCTTGAGCGACTATTTCTGAACAATTTTAATTATTGATTTGTATATCACAGAAACAGTTTATCCATCGCCTCTTTACATGAATACAATTGTTTTGCATATGTCTTTCAATGAGCTGGTTTTAATTTTTAATAATTTCCTAAAAATACCGTGCTTCAGTTAATACATATGTTCCTTGAGCGACTATTTCGAAACAAATTCAATTATTGATTTGTATATCACAGGAACAGTTTATCCATCGCCTCTTTACATGAATACAATTGTTTTGCATATGTCTTTCAATGAGCTGGTTTTAATTTTTAATAATTTCCTAAAAATACCGTGCTTTAGTTAATACATATGTTCCTTAAGCGACTATTTCGAAACAATTTTAATTATTGATTTGTATATTACAGGAACAGTTTATCCATCGCCTCTTTACATGAATGCAATTGTTTCGCATATGTCTTTCAATAAGCTGGTTTTAATTTTTAATAATTTCCTAAAAATACCGTGCTTTAGTTAATACATATATTCCTTGAGCGACTATTTCGAAACAATTTTAATTATTGATTTGTATATCACAGGAACAGTTTATCCTTCGCATCTTTACATGAAAAAAATTGTTTTGCATATGTCTTTCAATGAGCTGGTTTTAATTTTTAATAATTTCCTAAAAATACCGTGCTTTAGTTAATACATATATTCCTTGAGCGACTATTTCGAAACAATTTTAATTATTGATTTGTATATCACAGGAACAGTTTATCCATCGCCTCTTTACATGAATACAATTGTTTTGCATATGTCTTTCAATGAGCTGGTTTTAATTTTTAATAATTTCCTAAAAATACCGTGCTTTAGTTAATACATATGTTCCTTGAGCGACTATTTTGAAACAATTTTAATTATTGATTTGTATATCACAGGAACAGTTTATCCATCGCCTCTTTACATGAATACAATTGTTTTGCATATGTCTTTCAATGAGCTGGTTTTAATTTTTAATAATTTCCTAAAAATACCGTGCTTTAGTTAATACATATGTTCCTTGAGCGACTATTTTTAAACAATTTTAATTATTGATTTGTATATCACAGGACAAGTTTATCCTTCGCATCTTTACATGAATACAATTGTTTTGCATATGTCTTTCAATGAGCTGGTTTTAATTTTTAATAATTTCCTAAAAATACCGTGCTTTAGTTAATACATATGTTCCTTGAGCGACTATTTCTAAACAATTTTAATTATTGATTTGTATATCACAGGAACAGTTTATCCATCGCCTCTTTACATGAATACAATTGTTTTGCATATGTCTTTCAATGAGCTGGTTTTAATTTTTAATAATTTCCTAAAAATACCGTGCTTTAGTTAATACATATGTTCCTTGAGCGACTATTTCTAAACAATTTTAATTATTGATTTGTATATCACAGGAACAGTTTATCCATCGCCTCTTTACATGAATACAATTGTTTTGCATATGTCTTTCGATGAGCTGGTTTTAATTTTTAATAATTTCCTAAAAATACCGTGCTTTAGTTAATACATATGTTCCTTGAGCGTCTATTTCTAAACAATTTTAATTATTGATTTGTATATCACAGGAACAGTTTATCCATCGCCTCTTTACATGAATGCAATTGTTTCGCATATGTCTTTCAATAAGCTGGTTTTAATTTTTAATAATTTCCTAAAAATACCGTGCTTTAGTTAATACATATATTCCTTGAGCGACTATTTCGAAACAATTTTAATTATTGATTTGTATATCACAGGAATAGTTTATCCTTCGCATCTTTACATGAAAAAAATGGTTTTGCATATGTCTTTCAATGAGCTGGTTTTAATTTTTAATAATTTCCTAAAAATACCGTGCTTTAGTTAATACATATGTTCCTTGAGCGACTATTTCGAAACAATTTTAATTATTGATTTGTATATCACAGGAACAGTTTATCCTTCGCATCTTTACATGAAAAAAATTGTTTTGCATATGTCTTTCAATGAGCTGGTTTTAATTTTTAATAATTTCCTAAAAATACCGTGCTTTAGTTAATACATATGTTCCTTGAGCGACTATTTCGAAACAATTTTAATTATTGATTTGTATATCACAGGAACAGTTTATCCATCGCCTCTTTACATGAATACAATTGTTTTGCATATGTCTTTCAATGAGCTGGTTTTAATTTTTAATAATTTCCTAAAAATACCGTGCTTTAGTTAATACATATGTTCCTTGAGCGACTATTTCTAAACAATTTTAATTATTGATTTGTATATCACAGGAACAGTTTATCCATCGCCTCTTTACATGAATACAATTGTTTTGCATATGTCTTTCAATGAGCTGGTTTTAATTTTTAATAATTTTCTAAAAATACCGTGCTTTAGTTAATACATATGTTCCTTGAGCGACTATTTCTGAACAATTTTAATTATTGATTTGTATATCACAGAAACAGTTAATCCATCGCCTCTTTACATGAATACAATTGTTTTGCATATGTCTTTCAATGAGCTGGTTTTAATTTTTAATAATTTCCTAAAAATACCGTGCTTCAGTTAATACATATGTTCCTTAAGCGACTATTTCGAAACAAATTCAATTATTGATTTGTATATCACAGGAACAGTTTATCCATCGCCTCTTTACATGAATACAATTGTTTTGCATATGTCTTTCAATGAGCTGGTTTTAATTTTTAATAATTTCCTAAAAATACCGTGCTTTAGTTAATACATATGTTCCTTGGGCGACTATTTCTAAACAATTTTAATTATTGATTTGTATATCACAGGAACAGTTTATCCATCGCCTCTTTACATGAATACAATTGTTTTGCATGTCTTTCAATGAGCTGGTTTTAATTTTTAATAATTTCCTAAAAATACCGTGCTTTAGTTAATACATATGTTCCTTGAGCGACTATTTCTAAACAATTTTAATTATTGATTTGTATATCACAGGAACAGTTTATCCATCGCCTCTTTACATGAATACAATTGTTTTGCATATGTCTTTCGATGAGCTGGTTTTAATTTTTAATAATTTCCTAAAAATACCGTGCTTTAGTTAATACATATGTTCCTTGAGCGTCTATTTCTAAACAATTTTAATTATTGATTTGTATATCACAGGAACAGTTTATCCATCGCCTCTTTACATGAATGCAATTGTTTCGCATATGTCTTTCAATAAGCTGGTTTTAATTTTTAATAATTTCCTAAAAATACCGTGCTTTAGTTAATACATATATTCCTTGAGCGACTATTTCGAAACAATTTTAATTATTGATTTGTATATCACAGGAACAGTTTATCCTTCGCATCTTTACATGAAAAAAATGGTTTTGCATATGTCTTTCAATGAGCTGGTTTTAATTTTTAATAATTTCCTAAAAATACCGTGCTTTAGTTAATACATATGTTCCTTGAGCGACTATTTCGAAACAATTTTAATTATTGATTTGTATATCACAGGAACAGTTTATCCTTCGCATCTTTACATGAAAAAAATTGTTTTGCATATGTCTTTCAATGAGCTGGTTTTAATTTTTAATAATTTCCTAAAAATACCGTGCTTTAGTTAATACATATGTTCCTTGAGCGACTATTTCGAAACAATTTTAATTATTGATTTGTATATCACAGGATCAGTTTATCCATCGCCTCTTTACATGAATACAATTGTTTTGCATATGTCTTTCAATGAGCTGGTTTTAATTTTTAATAATTTCCTAAAAATACCGTGCTTTAGTTAATACATATGTTCCTTGAGCGACTATTACTAAACAATTTTAATTATTGATTTGTATATCACAGGAACAGTTTATCCATCGCCTCTTTACATGAATACAATTGTTTTGCATATGTCTTTCAATGAGCTGGTTTTAATTTTTAATAATTTCCTAAAAATACCGTGCTTTAGTTAATACATATGTTCCTTGAGCGACTATTTCGAAACAATTTTAATTATTGATTTGTATATCACAGGAACAGTTTATCCATAGCCTCTTTACATGAATACAATTGTTTTGCATATGTCTTTCAATGAGCTGGTTTTAATTTTTAATAATTTCCTAAAAATACCGTGCTTTAGTTAATACATATGTTCCTTGAGCGACTATTTCTAAACAATTTTAATTATTGATTTGTATATCACAGGAACAGTTTATCCATCGCCTCTTTACATGAATACAATTGTTTTGCATATGTCTTTCAATGAGCTGGTTTTAATTTTTAATAATTTCCTAAAAATACCGTGCTTTAGTTAATACATATGTTCCTTGAGCGACTATTTCTGAACAATTTTAATTATTGATTTGTATATCACAGAAACAGTTTATCCATCGCCTCTTTACATGAATACAATTGTTTTGCATATGTCTTTCAATGAGCTGGTTTTAATTTTTAATAATTTCCTAAAAATACCGTGCTTCAGTTAATACATATGTTCCTTGAGCGACTATTTCGAAACAAATTCAATTATTGATTTGTATATCACAGGAACAGTTTATCCATCGCCTCTTTACATGAATACAATTGTTTTGCATATGTCTTTCAATGAGCTGGTTTTAATTTTTAATAATTTCCTAAAAATACCGTGCTTTAGTTAATACATATGTTCCTTAAGCGACTATTTCGAAACAATTTTAATTATTGATTTGTATATTACAGGAACAGTTTATCCATCGCCTCTTTACATGAATGCAATTATTTCGCATATGTCTTTCAATAAGCTGGTTTTAATTTTTAATAATTTCCTAAAAATACCGTGCTTTAGTTAATACATATATTCCTTGAGCGACTATTTCGAAACAATTTTAATTATTGATTTGTATATCACAGGAACAGTTTATCCTTCGCATCTTTACATGAATACAATTGTTTTGCATATGTCTTTCAATGAGCTGGTTTTAATTTTTAATAATTTCCTAAAAATACCGTGCTTTAGTTAATACATATATTCCTTGAGCGACTATTTCGAAACAATTTTAATTATTGATTTGTATATCACAGGAACAGTTTATCCATCGCCTCTTTACATGAATACAATTGTTTTGCATATGTCTTTCAATGAGCTGGTTTTAATTTTTAATAATTTCCTAAAAATACCGTGCTTTAGTTAATACATATGTTCCTTGAGCGACTATTTTAAAACAATTTTAATTATTGATTTGTATATCACAGGAACAGTTTATCCATCGCCTCTTTACATGAATACAATTGTTTTGCATATGTCTTTCAATGAGCTGGTTTTAATTTTTAATAATTTCCTAAAAATACCGTGCTTTAGTTAATACATATGTTCCTTGAGCGACTATTTTTAAACAATTTTAATTATTGATTTGTATATCACAGGACAAGTTTATCCTTCGCATCTTTACATGAATACAATTGTTTTGCATATGTCTTTCAATGAGCTGGTTTTAATTTTTAATAATTTCCTAAAAATACCGTGCTTTAGTTAATACATATGTTCCTTGAGCGACTATTTCTAAACAATTTTAATTATTGATTTGTATATCACAGGAACAGTTTATCCATCGCCTCTTTACATGAATACAATTGTTTTGCATATGTCTTTCAATGAGCTGGTTTTAATTTTTAATAATTTCCTAAAAATACCGTGCTTTAGTTAATACATATGTTCCTTGAGCGACTATTTCGAAACAATTTTAATTATTGATTTGTATATCACAGGAACAGTTTATCCATCGCCTCTTTACATGAATGCAATTGTTTCGCATATGTCTTTCAATAAGCTGGTTTTAATTTTTAATAATTTCCTAAAAATACCGTGCTTTAGTTAATACATATATTCCTTGAGCGACTATTTCGAAACAATTTTAATTATTGATTTGTATATCACAGGAACAGTTTATCCTTCGCATCTTTACATGAAAAAAATTGTTTTGCATATGTCTTTCAATGAGCTGGTTTTAATTTTTAATAATTTCCTAAAAATACCGTGCTTTAGTTAATACATATGTTCCTTGAGCGACTATTTCGAAACAATTTTAATTATTGATTTGTATATCACAGGATCAGTTTATCCATCGCCTCTTTACATGAATACAATTGTTTTGCATATGTCTTTCAATGAGCTGGTTTTAATTTTTAATAATTTCCTAAAAATACCGTGCTTTAGTTAATACATATGTTCCTTGAGCGACTATTACTAAACAATTTTAATTATTGATTTGTATATCACAGGAACAGTTTATCCATCGCCTCTTTACATGAATACAATTGTTTTGCATATGTCTTTCAATGAGCTGGTTTTAATTTTTAATAATTTCCTAAAAATACCGTGCTTTAGTTAATACATATGTTCCTTGAGCGACTATTTCGAAACAATTTTAATTATTGATTTGTATATCACAGGAACAGTTTATCCATCGCCTCTTTACATGAATACAATTGTTTTGCATATGTCTTTCAATGAGCTGGTTTTAATTTTTAATAATTTCCTAAAAATACCGTGCTTTAGTTAATACATATGTTCCTTGAGCGACTATTTCTAAACAATTTTAATTATTGATTTGTATATCACAGGAACAGTTTATCCATCGCCTCTTTACATGAATACAATTGTTTTGCATATGTCTTTCAATGAGCTGGTTTTAATTTTTAATAGGTTCCTAAAAATACCGTGCTTTAGTTAATACATATGTTCCTTGAGCGACTATTTCTGAACAATTTTAATTATTGATTTGTATATCACAGAAACAGTTTATCCATCGCCTCTTTACATGAATACAATTGTTTTGCATATGTCTTTCAATGAGCTGGTTTTAATTTTTAATAATTTCCTAAAAATACCGTGCTTTAGTTAATACATATATTCCTTGAGCGACTATTTCGAAACAATTTTAATTATTGATTTGTATATCACAGAAACAGTTTATCCTTCGCATCTTTACATGAAAAAAATTGTTTTGCATATGTCTTTCAATGAGCTGGTTTTAATTTTTAATAATTTCCTAAAAATACCGTGCTTTAGTTAATACATATGTTCCTTGAGCGACTATTTCGAAACAATTTTAAATATTGATTTGTATATCACAGGAACAGTTTATCCTTCGCATCTTTACATGAAAAAAATTGTTTTGCATATGTCTTTCAATGAGCTGGTTTTAATTTTTAATAATTTCCTAAAAATACCGTGCTTTAGTTAATACATATGTTCCTTGAGCGACTATTTCGAAACAATTTTAATTATTGATTTGTATATCACAGGAACAGTTTATCCATCGCCTCTTTACATGAATACAATTGTTTTGCATATGTCTTTCAATGAGCTGGTTTTAATTTTTAATAATTTCCTAAAAATACCGTGCTTTAGTTAATACATATGTTCCTTGAGCGACTATTTCTAAACAATTTTAATTATTGATTTGTATATCACAGGAACAGTTTATCCATCGCCTCTTTACATGAATACAATTGTTTTGCATATGTCTTTCAATGAGCTGGTTTTAATTTTTAATAATTTCCTAAAAATACCGTGCTTTAGTTAATACATATGTTCCTTGAGCGACTATTTCGAAACAATTTTAATTATTGATTTGTATATCACAGGAACAGTTTATCCATCGCCTCTTTACATGAATACAATTGTTTTGCATATGTCTTTCAATGAGCTGGTTTTAATTTTTAATAATTTCCTAAAAATACCGTGCTTTAGTTAATACATATGTTCCTTGAGCGACTATTTCTAAACAATTTTAATTATTGATTTGTATATCACAGGAACAGTTTATCCATCGCCTCTTTACATGAATACAATTGTTTTGCATATGTCTTTCAATGAGCTGGTTTTAATTTTTAATAATTTCCTAAAAATACCGTGCTTTAGTTAATACATATGTTCCTTGAGCGACTATTTCGAAACAATTTTAATTATTGATTTGTATATCACAGAAACAGTTTATCCATCGCCTCTTTACATGAATACAATTGTTTTGCATATGTCTTTCAATGAGCTGGTTTTAATTTTTAATAATTTCCTAAAAATACCGTGCTTCAGTTAATACATATGTTCCTTGAGCGACTATTTCGAAACAAATTCAATTATTGATTTGTATATCACAGGAACAGTTTATCCATCGCCTCTTTACATGAATACAATTGTTTTGCATATGTCTTTCAATGAGCTGGTTTTAATTTTTAATAATTTCCTAAAAATACCGTGCTTTAGTTAATACATATGTTCCTTAAGCGACTATTTCGAAACAATTTTAATTATTGATTTGTATATTACAGGAACAGTTTATCTATCGCCTCTTAACATGAATACAATTGTTTTGCATATGTCTTTCAATGAGCTGGTTTTAATTTTTAATAATTTCCTAAAAATACCGTGCTTTAGTTAATACATATGTTCCTTGAGCGACTATTTCGAAACAATTTTAATTATTGATTTGTATATCACAGGAACAGTTTATCCATCGCCTCTTAACATGAATACAATTGTTTTGCATATGTCTTTCAATGAGCTGGTTTTAATTTTTAATAATTTCCTAAAAATACCGTGCTTTAGTTAATACATATGTTCCTTGAGCGACTATTTCGAAACAATTTTAATTATTGATTTGTATATTACAGGAACAGTTTATCTATCGCCTCTTAACATGAATACAATTGTTTTGCATATGTCTTTCAATGAGCTGGTTTTAATTTTTAATAATTTCCTAAAAATACCGTGCTTCAGTTAATACATATGTTCCTTGAGCGACTATTTCGAAACAAATTCAATTATTGATTTGTATATCACAGGAACAGTTTATCCATCGCCTCTTAACATGAATACAATTGTTTTGCATATGTCTTTCAATGAGCTGGTTTTAATTTTTAATTATTTCCTAAAAATACCGTGCTTTAGTTAATACATATGTTCCTTGAGCGACTATTTCGAAACAATTTTAATTATTGATTTGTATATCACAGGAACAGTTTATCCATCGCCTCTTAACATGAATATAATTGTTTTGCATATGTCTTTCAATGAGCTGGTTTTAATTTTTAATAATTTCCTAAAAATACCGTGCTTTAGTTAATACATATGTTCCTTGAGCGACTATTTCGAAACAATTTTAATTATTGATTTGTATATCACAGGAACAGTTTATCCATCGCCTCTTAACATGAATACAATTGTTTTGCATATGTCTTTCAATGAGCTGATTTTAATTTTTAATAATTTCCTAAAAATACCGTGCTTTAGTTAATACATATGTTCCTTGAGCGACTATTTCGAAACAATTTTAATTATTGATTTGTATATCACAGGAACAGTTTATCCATCGCCTCTTAACATGAATACAATTGTTTTGCATATGTCTTTCAATGAGCTGGTTTTAATTTTTAATAATTTCCTAAAAATACCGTGCTTTAGTTAATACATATGTTCCTTGAGCGACTATTTCGAAACAATTTTAATTATTGATTTGTATATTACAGGAACAGTTTATCTATCGCCTCTTAACATGAATACAATTGTTTTGCATATGTCTTTCAATGAGCTGGTTTTAATTTTTAATAATTTCCTAAAAATACCGTGCTTCAGTTAATACATATGTTCCTTGAGCGACTATTTCGAAACAAATTCAATTATTGATTTGTATATCACAGGAACAGTTTATCCATCGCCTCTTAACATGAATACAATTGTTTTGCATATGTCTTTCAATGAGCTGGTTTTAATTTTTAATAATTTCCTAAAAATACCGTGCTTTAGTTAATACATATGTTCCTTGAGCGACTATTTCGAAACAAATTCAATTATTGATTTGTATATCACAGGAACAGTTTATCTATCGCCTCTTAACATGAATACAATTGTTTTGCATATGTCTTTCAATGAGCTGGTTTTAATTTTTAATAATTTCCTAAAAATACCGTGCTTTAGTTAATACATATTTTCCTTGAGCGACTATTTCGAAACAATTTTAATTATTGATTTGTATATCACAGGAACAGTTTATCCATCGCCTCTTAACATGAATACAATTGTTTTGCATATGTCTTTCAATGAGCTGGTTTTAATTTTTAATAATTTCCTAAAAATACCGTGCTTTAGTTAATACATATGTTCCTTGAGCGACTATTTCGAAACAATTTTAATTATTGATTTGTATATCACAGAAACAGTTTATCCATCGCCTCTTTACATGAATACAATTGTTTTGCATATGTCTTTCAATGAGCTGGTTTTAATTTTTAATAATTTCCTAAAAATACCGTGCTTCAGTTAATACATATGTTCCTTGAGCGACTATTTCGAAACAAATTCAATTATTAATTTGTATATCACAGGAACAGTTTATCCATCGCCTCTTTACATGAATACAATTGTTTTGCATATGTCTTTCAATGAGCTGGTTTTAATTTTTAATAATTTCCTAAAAATACCGTGCTTTAGTTAATACATATGTTCCTTAAGCGACTATTTCGAAACAATTTTAATTATTGATTTGTATATTACAGGAACAGTTTATCCATCGCCTCTTTACATGAATGCAATTGTTTCGCATATGTCTTTCAATAAGCTGGTTTTAATTTTTAATAATTTCCTAAAACTACCGTGCTTTAGTTAATACATATATTCCTTGAGCGACTATTTCGAAACAATTTTAATTATTGATTTGTATATCACAGGAACAGTTTATCCTTCGCATCTTTACATGAAAAAAATTGTTTTGCATATGTCTTTCAATGAGCTGGGTTTAATTTTTAATAATTTCCTAAAAATACCGTGCTTTAGTTAATACATATATTCCTTGAGCGACTATTTCGAAACAATTTTAATTATTGATTTGTATATCACAGGAACAGTTTATCCATCGCCTCTTTACATGAATACAATTGTTTTGCATATGTCTTTCAATGAGCTGGTTTTAATTTTTAATAATTTCCTAAAAATACCGTGCTTTAGTTAATACATATGTTCCTTGAGCGACTATTTTGAAACAATTTTAATTATTGATTTGTATATCACAGGAACAGTTTATCCATCGCCTCTTTACATGAATACAATTGTTTTGCATATGTCTTTCAATGAGCTGGTTTTAATTTTTAATAATTTCCTAAAAATACCGTGCTTTAGTTAATACATATGTTCCTTGAGCGACTATTTTTAAACAATTTTAATTATTGATTTGTATATCACAGGACAAGTTTATCCTTCGCATCTTTACATGAATACAATTGTTTTGCATATGTCTTTCAATGAGCTGGTTTTAATTTTTAATAATTTCCTAAAAATACCGTGCTTTAGTTAATACATATGTTCCTTGAGCGACTATTTCTAAACAATTTTAATTATTGATTTGTATATCACAGGAACAGTTTATCCATCGCCTCTTTACATGAATACAATTGTTTTGCATATGTCTTTCAATGAGCTGGTTTTAATTTTTAATAATTTCCTAAAAATACCGTGCTTTAGTTAATACATATGTTCCTTGAGCGACTATTTCTAAACAATTTTAATTATTGATTTGTATATCACAGGAACAGTTTATCCATCGCCTCTTTACATGAATACAATTGTTTTGCATATGTCTTTCAATGAGCTGGTTTTAATTTTTAATAATTTCCTAAAAATACCGTGCTTTAGTTAATACATATGTTCCTTGAGCGACTATTTCTGAACAATTTTAATTATTGATTTGTATATCACAGGAACAGTTTATCCTTCGCATCTTTACATGAAAAAAATTGTTTTGCATATGTCTTTCAATGAGCTGGTTTTAATTTTTAATAATTTCCTAAAAATACCGTGCTTTAGTTAATACATATGTTCCTTGAGCGACTATTTCGAAACAATTTTAATTATTGATTTGTATATCACAGGATCAGTTTATCCATCGCCTCTTTACATGAATACAATTGTTTTGCATATGTCTTTCAATGAGCTGGTTTTAATTTTTAATAATTTCCTAAAAATACCGTGCTTTAGTTAATACATATGTTCCTTGAGCGACTATTACTAAACAATTTTAATTATTGATTTGTATATCACAGGAACAGTTTATCCATCGCCTCTTTACATGAATACAATTGTTTTGCATATGTCTTTCAATGAGCTGGTTTTAATTTTTAATAATTTCCTAAAAATACCGTGCTTTAGTTAATACATATGTTCCTTGAGCGACTATTTCGAAACAATTTTAATTATTGATTTGTATATCACAGGAACAGTTTATCCATCGCCTCTTTACATGAATACAATTGTTTTGCATATGTCTTTCAATGAGCTGGTTTTAATTTTTAATAATTTCCTAAAAATACCGTGCTTTAGTTAATACATATGTTCCTTGAGCGACTATTTCTAAACAATTTTAATTATTGATTTGTATATCACAGGAACAGTTTATCCATCGCCTCTTTACATGAATACAATTGTTTTGCATATGTCTTTCAATGAGCTGGTTTTAATTTTTAATAATTTCCTAAAAATACCGTGCTTTAGTTAATACATATGTTCCTTGAGCGACTATTTCTGAACAATTTTAATTATTGATTTGTATATCACAGAAACAGTTTATCCATCGCCTCTTTACATGAATACAATTGTTTTGCATATGTCTTTCAATGAGCTGGTTTTAATTTTTAATAATTTCCTAAAAATACCGTGCTTCAGTTAATACATATGTTCCTTGAGCGACTATTTCGAAACAAATTCAATTATTGATTTGTATATCACAGGAACAGTTTATCCATCGCCTCTTTACATGAATACAATTGTTTTGCATATGTCTTTCAATGAGCTGGTTTTAATTTTTAATAATTTCCTAAAAATACCGTGCTTTAGTTAATACATATGTTCCTTAAGCGACTATTTCGAAACAATTTTAATTATTGATTTGTATATTACAGGAACAGTTTATCCATCGCCTCTTTACATGAATGCAATTGTTTCGCATATGTCTTTCAATAAGCTGGTTTTAATTTTTAATAATTTCCTAAAAATACCGTGCTTTAGTTAATACATATATTCCTTGAGCGACTATTTCGAAACAATTTTAATTATTGATTTGTATATCACAGAAACAGTTTATCCTTCGCATCTTTACATGAAAAAAATTGTTTTGCATATGTCTTTCAATGAGCTGGTTTTAATTTTTAATAATTTCCTAAAAATACCGTGCTTTAGTTAATACATATGTTCCTTGAGCGACTATTTCGAAACAATTTTAAATATTGATTTGTATATCACAGGAACAGTTTATCCTTCGCATCTTTACATGAAAAAAATTGTTTTGCATATGTCTTTCAATGAGCTGGTTTTAATTTTTAATAATTTCCTAAAAATACCGTGCTTTAGTTAATACATATGTTCCTTGAGCGACTATTTCGAAACAATTTTAATTATTGATTTGTATATCACAGGAACAGTTTATCCATCGCCTCTTTACATGAATACAATTGTTTTGCATATGTCTTTCAATGAGCTGGTTTTAATTTTTAATAATTTCCTAAAAATACCGTGCTTTAGTTAATACATATGTTCCTTGAACGACTATTTCTAAACAATTTTAATTATTGATTTGTATATCACAGGAACAGTTTATCCATCGCCTCTTTACATGAATACAATTGTTTTGCATATGTCTTTCAATGAGCTGGTTTTAATTTTTAATAATTTCCTAAAAATACCGTGCTTTAGTTAATACATATGTTCCTTGAGCGACTATTTCGAAACAATTTTAATTATTGATTTGTATATCACAGGAACAGTTTATCCATCGCCTCTTTACATGAATACAATTGTTTTGCATATGTCTTTCAATGAGCTGGTTTTAATTTTTAATAATTTCCTAAAAATACCGTGCTTTAGTTAATACATATGTTCCTTGAGCGACTATTTCTAAACAATTTTAATTATTGATTTGTATATCACAGGAACAGTTTATCCATCGCCTCTTTACATGAATACAATTGTTTTGCATATGTCTTTCAATGAGCTGGTTTTAATTTTTAATAATTTCCTAAAAATACCGTGCTTTAGTTAATACATATGTTCCTTGAGCGACTATTTCGAAACAATTTTAATTATTGATTTGTATATCACAGAAACAGTTTATCCATCGCCTCTTTACATGAATACAATTGTTTTGCATATGTCTTTCAATGAGCTGGTTTTAATTTTTAATAATTTCCTAAAAATACCGTGCTTCAGTTAATACATATGTTCCTTGAGCGACTATTTCGAAACAAATTCAATTATTGATTTGTATATCACAGGAACAGTTTATCCATCGCCTCTTTACATGAATACAATTGTTTTGCATATGTCTTTCAATGAGCTGGTTTTAATTTTTAATAATTTCCTAAAAATACCGTGCTTTAGTTAATACATATGTTCCTTAAGCGACTATTTCGAAACAATTTTAATTATTGATTTGTATATTACAGGAACAGTTTATCTATCGCCTCTTAACATGAATACAATTGTTTTGCATATGTCTTTCAATGAGCTGGTTTTAATTTTTAATAATTTCCTAAAAATACCGTGCTTTAGTTAATACATATGTTCCTTGAGCGACTATTTCGAAACAATTTTAATTATTGATTTGTATATCACAGGAACAGTTTATCCATCGCCTCTTAACATGAATACAATTGTTTTGCATATGTCTTTCAATGAGCTGGTTTTAATTTTTAATAATTTCCTAAAAATACCGTGCTTTAGTTAATACATATGTTCCTTGAGCGACTATTTCGAAACAATTTTAATTATTGATTTGTATATTACAGGAACAGTTTATCTATCGCCTCTTAACATGAATACAATTGTTTTGCATATGTCTTTCAATGAGCTGGTTTTAATTTTTAATAATTTCCTAAAAATACCGTGCTTCAGTTAATACATATGTTCCTTGAGCGACTATTTCGAAACAAATTCAATTATTGATTTGTATATCACAGGAACAGTTTATCCATCGCCTCTTAACATGAATACAATTGTTTTGCATATGTCTTTCAATGAGCTGGTTTTAATTTTTAATAATTTCCTAAAAATACCGTGCTTTAGTTAATACATATGTTCCTTGAGCGACTATTTCGAAACAATTTTAATTATTGATTTGTATATCACAGGAACAGTTTATCCATCGCCTCTTAACATGAATACAATTGTTTTGCATATGTCTTTCAATGAGCTGGTTTTAATTTTTAATAATTTCCTAAAAATACCGTGCTTTAGTTAATACATATGTTCCTTGAGCGACTATTTCGAAACAATTTTAATTATTGATTTGTATATCACAGGAACAGTTTATCCATCGCCTCTTAACATGAATACAATTGTTTTGCATATGTCTTTCAATGAGCTGATTTTAATTTTTAATAATTTCCTAAAAATACCGTGCTTTAGTTAATACATATGTTCCTTGAGCGACTATTTCGAAACAATTTTAATTATTGATTTGTATATCACAGGAACAGTTTATCCATCGCCTCTTAACATGAATACAATTGTTTTGCATATGTCTTTCAATGAGCTGGTTTTAATTTTTAATAATTTCCTAAAAATACCGTGCTTTAGTTAATACATATGTTCCTTGAGCGACTATTTCGAAACAATTTTAATTATTGATTTGTATATTACAGGAACAGTTTATCTATCGCCTCTTAACATGAATACAATTGTTTTGCATATGTCTTTCAATGAGCTGGTTTTAATTTTTAATAATTTCCTAAAAATACCGTGCTTCAGTTAATACATATGTTCCTTGAGCGACTATTTCGAAACAAATTCAATTATTGATTTGTATATCACAGGAACAGTTTATCCATCGCCTCTTAACATGAATACAATTGTTTTGCATATGTCTTTCAATGAGCTGGTTTTAATTTTTAATAATTTCCTAAAAATACCGTGCTTTAGTTAATACATATGTTCCTTGAGCGACTATTTCGAAACAAATTCAATTATTGATTTGTATATCACAGGAACAGTTTATCTATCGCCTCTTAACATGAATACAATTGTTTTGCATATGTCTTTCAATGAGCTGGTTTTAATTTTTAATAATTTCCTAAAAATACCGTGCTTTAGTTAATACATATGTTCCTTGAGCGACTATTTCGAAACAATTTTAATTATTGATTTGTATATCACAGGAACAGTTTATCCATCGCCTCTTAACATGAATACAATTGTTTTGCATATGTCTTTCAATGAGCTGGTTTTAATTTTTAATAATTTCCTAAAAATACCGTGCTTTAGTTAATACATATGTTCCTTGAGCGACTATTTCGAAACAATTTTAATTATTGATTTGTATATCACAGAAACAGTTTATCCATCGCCTCTTTACATGAATACAATTGTTTTGCATATGTCTTTCAATGAGCTGGTTTTAATTTTTAATAATTTCCTAAAAATACCGTGCTTCAGTTAATACATATGTTCCTTGAGCGACTATTTCGAAACAAATTCAATTATTAATTTGTATATCACAGGAACAGTTTATCCATCGCCTCTTTACATGAATACAATTGTTTTGCATATGTCTTTCAATGAGCTGGTTTTAATTTTTAATAATTTCCTAAAAATACCGTGCTTTAGTTAATACATATGTTCCTTAAGCGACTATTTCGAAACAATTTTAATTATTGATTTGTATATTACAGGAACAGTTTATCCATCGCCTCTTTACATGAATGCAATTGTTTCGCATATGTCTTTCAATAAGCTGGTTTTAATTTTTAATAATTTCCTAAAACTACCGTGCTTTAGTTAATACATATATTCCTTGAGCGACTATTTCGAAACAATTTTAATTATTGATTTGTATATCACAGGAACAGTTTATCCTTCGCATCTTTACATGAAAAAAATTGTTTTGCATATGTCTTTCAATGAGCTGGGTTTAATTTTTAATAATTTCCTAAAAATACCGTGCTTTAGTTAATACATATATTCCTTGAGCGACTATTTCGAAACAATTTTAATTATTGATTTGTATATCACAGGAACAGTTTATCCATCGCCTCTTTACATGAATACAATTGTTTTGCATATGTCTTTCAATGAGCTGGTTTTAATTTTTAATAATTTCCTAAAAATACCGTGCTTTAGTTAATACATATGTTCCTTGAGCGACTATTTTGAAACAATTTTAATTATTGATTTGTATATCACAGGAACAGTTTATCCATCGCCTCTTTACATGAATACAATTGTTTTGCATATGTCTTTCAATGAGCTGGTTTTAATTTTTAATAATTTCCTAAAAATACCGTGCTTTAGTTAATACATATGTTCCTTGAGCGACTATTTTTAAACAATTTTAATTATTGATTTGTATATCACAGGACAAGTTTATCCTTCGCATCTTTACATGAATACAATTGTTTTGCATATGTCTTTCAATGAGCTGGTTTTAATTTTTAATAATTTCCTAAAAATACCGTGCTTTAGTTAATACAAATGTTCCTTGAGCGACTATTTCTAAACAATTTTAATTATTGATTTGTATATCACAGGAACAGTTTATCCATCGCCTCTTTACATGAATACAATTGTTTTGCATATGTCTTTCAATGAGCTGGTTTTAATTTTTAATAATTTCCTAAAAATACCGTGCTTTAGTTAATACATATGTTCCTTGAGCGACTATTTCTAAACAATTTTAATTATTGATTTGTATATCACAGGAACAGTTTATCCATCGCCTCTTTACATGAATACAATTGTTTTGCATATGTCTTTCGATGAGCTGGTTTTAATTTTTAATAATTTCCTAAAAATACCGTGCTTTAGTTAATACATATGTTCCTTGAGCGTCTATTTCTAAACAATTTTAATTATTGATTTGTATATCACAGGAACAGTTTATCCATCGCCTCTTTACATGAATGCAATTGTTTCGCATATGTCTTTCAATAAGCTGGTTTTAATTTTTAATAATTTCCTAAAAATACCGTGCTTTAGTTAATACATATATTCCTTGAGCGACTATTTCGAAACAATTTTAATTATTGATTTGTATATCACAGGAACAGTTTATCCTTCGCATCTTTACATGAAAAAAATGGTTTTGCATATGTCTTTCAATGAGCTGGTTTTAATTTTTAATAATTTCCTAAAAATACCGTGCTTTAGTTAATACATATGTTCCTTGAGCGACTATTTCGAAACAATTTTAATTATTGATTTGTATATCACAGGAACAGTTTATCCTTCGCATCTTTACATGAAAAAAATTGTTTTGCATATGTTTTTCAATGAGCTGGTTTTAATTTTTAATAATTTCCTAAAAATACCGTGCTTTAGTTAATACATATGTTCCTTGAGCGACTATTTCGAAACAATTTTAATTATTGATTTGTATATCACAGGATCAGTTTATCCATCGCCTCTTTACATGAATACAATTGTTTTGCATATGTCTTTCAATGAGCTGGTTTTAATTTTTAATAATTTCCTAAAAATACCGTGCTTTAGTTAATACAAATGTTCCTTGAGCGACTATTTCTAAACAATTTTAATTATTGATTTGTATATCACAGGAACAGTTTATCCATCGCCTCTTTACATGAATACAATTGTTTTGCATATGTCTTTCAATGAGCTGGTTTTAATTTTTAATAATTTCCTAAAAATACCGTGCTTTAGTTAATACATATGTTCCTTGAGCGACTATTTCTAAACAATTTTAATTATTGATTTGTATATCACAGGAACAGTTTATCCATCGCCTCTTTACATGAATACAATTGTTTTGCATATGTCTTTCGATGAGCTGGTTTTAATTTTTAATAATTTCCTAAAAATACCGTGCTTTAGTTAATACATATGTTCCTTGAGCGTCTATTTCTAAACAATTTTAATTATTGATTTGTATATCACAGGAACAGTTTATCCATCGCCTCTTTACATGAATGCAATTGTTTCGCATATGTCTTTCAATAAGCTGGTTTTAATTTTTAATAATTTCCTAAAAATACCGTGCTTTAGTTAATACATATATTCCTTGAGCGACTATTTCGAAACAATTTTAATTATTGATTTGTATATCACAGGAACAGTTTATCCTTCGCATCTTTACATGAAAAAAATGGTTTTGCATATGTCTTTCAATGAGCTGGTTTTAATTTTTAATAATTTCCTAAAAATACCGTGCTTTAGTTAATACATATGTTCCTTGAGCGACTATTTCGAAACAATTTTAATTATTGATTTGTATATCACAGGAACAGTTTATCCTTCGCATCTTTACATGAAAAAAATTGTTTTGCATATGTCTTTCAATGAGCTGGTTTTAATTTTTAATAATTTCCTAAAAATACCGTGCTTTAGTTAATACATATGTTCCTTGAGCGACTATTTCGAAACAATTTTAATTATTGATTTGTATATCACAGGATCAGTTTATCCATCGCCTCTTTACATGAATACAATTGTTTTGCATATGTCTTTCAATGAGCTGGTTTTAATTTTTAATAATTTCCTAAAAATACCGTGCTTTAGTTAATACATATGTTCCTTGAGCGACTATTACTAAACAATTTTAATTATTGATTTGTATATCACAGGAACAGTTTATCCATCGCCTCTTTACATGAATACAATTGTTTTGCATATGTCTTTCAATGAGCTGGTTTTAATTTTTAATAATTTCCTAAAAATACCGTGCTTTAGTTAATACATATGTTCCTTGAGCGACTATTTCGAAACAATTTTAATTATTGATTTGTATATCACAGGAACAGTTTATCCATAGCCTCTTTACATGAATACAATTGTTTTGCATATGTCTTTCAATGAGCTGGTTTTAATTTTTAATAATTTCCTAAAAATACCGTGCTTTAGTTAATACATATGTTCCTTGAGCGACTATTTCTAAACAATTTTAATTATTGATTTGTATATCACAGGAACAGTTTATCCATCGCCTCTTTACATGAATACAATTGTTTTGCATATGTCTTTCAATGAGCTGGTTTTAATTTTTAATAATTTCCTAAAAATACCGTGCTTTAGTTAATACATATGTTCCTTGAGCGACTATTTCTGAACAATTTTAATTATTGATTTGTATATCACAGAAACAGTTTATCCATCGCCTCTTTACATGAATACAATTGTTTTGCATATGTCTTTCAATGAGCTGGTTTTAATTTTTAATAATTTCCTAAAAATACCGTGCTTCAGTTAATACATATGTTCCTTGAGCGACTATTTCGAAACAAATTCAATTATTGATTTGTATATCACAGGAACAGTTTATCCATCGCCTCTTTACATGAATACAATTGTTTTGCATATGTCTTTCAATGAGCTGGTTTTAATTTTTAATAATTTCCTAAAAATACCGTGCTTTAGTTAATACATATGTTCCTTAAGCGACTATTTCGAAACAATTTTAATTATTGATTTGTATATTACAGGAACAGTTTATCCATCGCCTCTTTACATGAATGCAATTGTTTCGCATATGTCTTTCAATAAGCTGGTTTTAATTTTTAATAATTTCCTAAAAATACCGTGCTTTAGTTAATACATATATTCCTTGAGCGACTATTTCGAAACAATTTTAATTATTGATTTGTATATCACAGGAACAGTTTATCCTTCGCATCTTTGCATGAAAAAAATTGTTTTGCATATGTCTTTCAATGAGCTGGTTTTAATTTTTAATAATTTCCTAAAAATACCGTGCTTTAGTTAATACATATATTCCTTGAGCGACTATTTCGAAACAATTTTAATTATTGATTTGTATATCACAGGAACAGTTTATCCATCGCCTCTTTACATGAATACAATTGTTTTGCATATGTCTTTCAATGAGCTGGTTTTAATTTTTAATAATTTCCTAAAAATACCGTGCTTTAGTTAATACATATGTTCCTTGAGCGACTATTTTGAAACAATTTTAATTATTGATTTGTATATCACAGGAACAGTTTATCCATCGCCTCTTTACATGAATACAATTGTTTTGCATATGTCTTTCAATGAGCTGGTTTTAATTTTTAATAATTTCCTAAAAATACCGTGCTTTAGTTAATACATATGTTCCTTGAGCGACTATTTTTAAACAATTTTAATTATTGATTTGTATATCACAGGACAAGTTTATCCTTCGCATCTTTACATGAATACAATTGTTTTGCATATGTCTTTCAATGAGCTGGTTTTAATTTTTAATAATTTCCTAAAAATACCGTGCTTTAGTTAATACATATGTTCCTTGAGCGACTATTTCTAAACAATTTTAATTATTGATTTGTATATCACAGGAACAGTTTATCCATCGCCTCTTTACATGAATACAATTGTTTTGCATATGTCTTTCAATGAGCTGGTTTTAATTTTTAATAATTTCCTAAAAATACCGTGCTTTAGTTAATACATATGTTCCTTGAGCGACTATTTCTAAACAATTTTAATTATTGATTTGTATATCACAGGAACAGTTTATCCATCGCCTCTTTACATGAATACAATTGTTTTGCATATGTCTTTCGATGAGCTGGTTTTAATTTTTAATAATTTCCTAAAAATACCGTGCTTTAGTTAATACATATGTTCCTTGAGCGTCTATTTCTAAACAATTTTAATTATTGATTTGTATATCACAGGAACAGTTTATCCATCGCCTCTTTACATGAATGCAATTGTTTCGCATATGTCTTTCAATAAGCTGGTTTTAATTTTTAATAATTTCCTAAAAATACCGTGCTTTAGTTAATACATATATTCCTTGAGCGACTATTTCGAAACAATTTTAATTATTGATTTGTATATCACAGGAATAGTTTATCCTTCGCATCTTTACATGAAAAAAATGGTTTTGCATATGTCTTTCAATGAGCTGGTTTTAATTTTTAATAATTTCCTAAAAATACCGTGCTTTAGTTAATACATATGTTCCTTGAGCGACTATTTCGAAACAATTTTAATTATTGATTTGTATATCACAGGAACAGTTTATCCTTCGCATCTTTACATGAAAAAAATTGTTTTGCATATGTCTTTCAATGAGCTGGTTTTAATTTTTAATAATTTCCTAAAAATACCGTGCTTTAGTTAATACATATGTTCCTTGAGCGACTATTTCGAAACAATTTTAATTATTGATTTGTATATCACAGGAACAGTTTATCCATCGCCTCTTTACATGAATACAATTGTTTTGCATATGTCTTTCAATGAGCTGGTTTTAATTTTTAATAATTTCCTAAAAATACCGTGCTTTAGTTAATACATATGTTCCTTGAGCGACTATTTCTAAACAATTTTAATTATTGATTTGTATATCACAGGAACAGTTTATCCATCGCCTCTTTACATGAATACAATTGTTTTGCATATGTCTTTCAATGAGCTGGTTTTAATTTTTAATAATTTCCTAAAAATACCGTGCTTTAGTTAATACATATGTTCCTTGAGCGACTATTTCTGAACAATTTTAATTATTGATTTGTATATCACAGAAACAGTTAATCCATCGCCTCTTTACATGAATACAATTGTTTTGCATATGTCTTTCAATGAGCTGGTTTTAATTTTTAATAATTTCCTAAAAATACCGTGCTTCAGTTAATACATATGTTCCTTAAGCGACTATTTCGAAACAAATTCAATTATTGATTTGTATATCACAGGAACAGTTTATCCATCGCCTCTTTACATGAATACAATTGTTTTGCATATGTCTTTCAATGAGCTGGTTTTAATTTTTAATAATTTCCTAAAAATACCGTGCTTTAGTTAATACATATGTTCCTTGGGCGACTATTTCTAAACAATTTTAATTATTGATTTGTATATCACAGGAACAGTTTATCCATCGCCTCTTTACATGAATACAATTGTTTTGCATGTCTTTCAATGAGCTGGTTTTAATTTTTAATAATTTCCTAAAAATACCGTGCTTTAGTTAATACATATGTTCCTTGAGCGACTATTTCTAAACAATTTTAATTATTGATTTGTATATCACAGGAACAGTTTATCCATCGCCTCTTTACATGAATACAATTGTTTTGCATATGTCTTTCGATGAGCTGGTTTTAATTTTTAATAATTTCCTAAAAATACCGTGCTTTAGTTAATACATATGTTCCTTGAGCGTCTATTTCTAAACAATTTTAATTATTGATTTGTATATCACAGGAACAGTTTATCCATCGCCTCTTTACATGAATGCAATTGTTTCGCATATGTCTTTCAATAAGCTGGTTTTAATTTTTAATAATTTCCTAAAAATACCGTGCTTTAGTTAATACATATATTCCTTGAGCGACTATTTCGAAACAATTTTAATTATTGATTTGTATATCACAGGAACAGTTTATCCTTCGCATCTTTACATGAAAAAAATGGTTTTGCATATGTCTTTCAATGAGCTGGTTTTAATTTTTAATAATTTCCTAAAAATACCGTGCTTTAGTTAATACATATGTTCCTTGAGCGACTATTTCGAAACAATTTTAATTATTGATTTGTATATCACAGGAACAGTTTATCCTTCGCATCTTTACATGAAAAAAATTGTTTTGCATATGTCTTTCAATGAGCTGGTTTTAATTTTTAATAATTTCCTAAAAATACCGTGCTTTAGTTAATACATATGTTCCTTGAGCGACTATTTCGAAACAATTTTAATTATTGATTTGTATATCACAGGATCAGTTTATCCATCGCCTCTTTACATGAATACAATTGTTTTGCATATGTCTTTCAATGAGCTGGTTTTAATTTTTAATAATTTCCTAAAAATACCGTGCTTTAGTTAATACATATGTTCCTTGAGCGACTATTACTAAACAATTTTAATTATTGATTTGTATATCACAGGAACAGTTTATCCATCGCCTCTTTACATGAATACAATTGTTTTGCATATGTCTTTCAATGAGCTGGTTTTAATTTTTAATAATTTCCTAAAAATACCGTGCTTTAGTTAATACATATGTTCCTTGAGCGACTATTTCGAAACAATTTTAATTATTGATTTGTATATCACAGGAACAGTTTATCCATAGCCTCTTTACATGAATACAATTGTTTTGCATATGTCTTTCAATGAGCTGGTTTTAATTTTTAATAATTTCCTAAAAATACCGTGCTTTAGTTAATACATATGTTCCTTGAGCGACTATTTCTAAACAATTTTAATTATTGATTTGTATATCACAGGAACAGTTTATCCATCGCCTCTTTACATGAATACAATTGTTTTGCATATGTCTTTCAATGAGCTGGTTTTAATTTTTAATAATTTCCTAAAAATACCGTGCTTTAGTTAATACATATGTTCCTTGAGCGACTATTTCTGAACAATTTTAATTATTGATTTGTATATCACAGAAACAGTTTATCCATCGCCTCTTTACATGAATACAATTGTTTTGCATATGTCTTTCAATGAGCTGGTTTTAATTTTTAATAATTTCCTAAAAATACCGTGCTTCAGTTAATACATATGTTCCTTGAGCGACTATTTCGAAACAAATTCAATTATTGATTTGTATATCACAGGAACAGTTTATCCATCGCCTCTTTACATGAATACAATTGTTTTGCATATGTCTTTCAATGAGCTGGTTTTAATTTTTAATAATTTCCTAAAAATACCGTGCTTTAGTTAATACATATGTTCCTTAAGCGACTATTTCGAAACAATTTTAATTATTGATTTGTATATTACAGGAACAGTTTATCCATCGCCTCTTTACATGAATGCAATTATTTCGCATATGTCTTTCAATAAGCTGGTTTTAATTTTTAATAATTTCCTAAAAATACCGTGCTTTAGTTAATACATATATTCCTTGAGCGACTATTTCGAAACAATTTTAATTATTGATTTGTATATCACAGGAACAGTTTATCCTTCGCATCTTTACATGAATACAATTGTTTTGCATATGTCTTTCAATGAGCTGGTTTTAATTTTTAATAATTTCCTAAAAATACCGTGCTTTAGTTAATACATATATTCCTTGAGCGACTATTTCGAAACAATTTTAATTATTGATTTGTATATCACAGGAACAGTTTATCCATCGCCTCTTTACATGAATACAATTGTTTTGCATATGTCTTTCAATGAGCTGGTTTTAATTTTTAATAATTTCCTAAAAATACCGTGCTTTAGTTAATACATATGTTCCTTGAGCGACTATTTTAAAACAATTTTAATTATTGATTTGTATATCACAGGAACAGTTTATCCATCGCCTCTTTACATGAATACAATTGTTTTGCATATGTCTTTCAATGAGCTGGTTTTAATTTTTAATAATTTCCTAAAAATACCGTGCTTTAGTTAATACATATGTTCCTTGAGCGACTATTTTTAAACAATTTTAATTATTGATTTGTATATCACAGGACAAGTTTATCCTTCGCATCTTTACATGAATACAATTGTTTTGCATATGTCTTTCAATGAGCTGGTTTTAATTTTTAATAATTTCCTAAAAATACCGTGCTTTAGTTAATACATATGTTCCTTGAGCGACTATTTCTAAACAATTTTAATTATTGATTTGTATATCACAGGAACAGTTTATCCATCGCCTCTTTACATGAATACAATTGTTTTGCATATGTCTTTCAATGAGCTG
>OX393576.1:1515255-1710504 GCA_947652605.1 Elmis aenea | reverse complement strand
CTATTTAAGGACTAATAATCCTTAATTTGGCTATAAATAACGTGTATACCAAGTTTAAAGCGAATTGTATTAGTTTTAAGAAAATCGATTTTTTCTTCGAAAAAAGTGCAAAGACTATAGTCTTTGTACTTTTCCCATTTTTCACCAAAAATAAATATCCTATTTAAGGACTAATAATCCTTAATTTGGCTATAAATAACGTGTATACCAAGTTTAAAGCGAATTGTATTAGTTTTAAGAAAATCGATTTTTTCTTCGAAAAAAGTGCAAAGACTATAGTCTTTGTACTTTTCCCATTTTTCACCAAAAATAAATATCCTATTTAAGGACTAATAATCCTTAATTTGGCTATAAATAACGTGTATACCAAGTTTAAAGCGAATTGTATTAGTTTTAAGAAAATCGATTTTTTCTTCGAAAAAAGTGCAAAGACTATAGTCTTTGTACTTTTCCCATTTTTCACCAAAAATAAATATCCTATTTAAGGACTAATAATCCTTAATTTGGCTATAAATAACGTGTATACCAAGTTTAAAGCGAATTGTATTAGTTTTAAGAAAATCGATTTTTTCTTCGAAAAAAGTGCAAAGACTATAGTCTTTGTACTTTTCCCATTTTTCACCAAAAATTAAATATCCTATTTAAGGACTAATAATCCTTAATTTGGCTATAAATAACGTGTATACCAAGTTTAAAGCGAATTGTATTAGTTTTAAGAAAATCGATTTTTTCTTCGAAAAAAGTGCAAAGACTATAGTCTTTGTACTTTTCCCATTTTTCACCAAAAATTAAATATCCTATTTAAGGACTAATAATCCTTAATTTGGCTATAAATAACGTGTATACCAAGTTTAAAGCGAATTGTATTAGTTTTAAGAAAATCGATTTTTTCTTCGAAAAAAGTGCAAAGACTATAGTCTTTGTACTTTTCCCATTTTTCACCAAAAATAAATATCCTATTTAAGGACTAATAATCCTTAATTTGGCTATAAATAACGTGTATACCAAGTTTAAAGCGAATTGTATTAGTTTTAAGAAAATCGATTTTTTCTTCGAAAAAAGTGCAAAGACTATAGTCTTTGTACTTTTCCCATTTTTCACCAAAAATAAATATCCTATTTAAGGACTAATAATCCTTAATTTGGCTATAAATAACGTGTATACCAAGTTTAAAGCGAATTGTATTAGTTTTAAGAAAATCGATTTTTTCTTCGAAAAAAGTGCAAAGACTATAGTCTTTGTACTTTTCCCATTTTTCACCAAAAATAAATATCCTATTTAAGGACTAATAATCCTTAATTTGGCTATAAATAACGTGTATACCAAGTTTAAAGCGAATTGTATTAGTTTTAAGAAAATCGATTTTTTCTTCGAAAAAAGTGCAAAGACTATAGTCTTTGTACTTTTCCCATTTTTCACCAAAAATAAATATCCTATTTAAGGACTAATAATCCTTAATTTGGCTATAAATAACGTGTATACCAAGTTTAAAGCGAATTGTATTAGTTTTAAGAAAATCGATTTTTTCTTCGAAAAAAGTGCAAAGACTATAGTCTTTGTACTTTTCCCATTTTTCACCAAAAATAAATATCCTATTTAAGGACTAATAATCCTTAATTTGGCTATAAATAACGTGTATACCAAGTTTAAAGCGAATTGTATTAGTTTTAAGAAAATCGATTTTTTCTTCGAAAAAAGTGCAAAGACTATAGTCTTTGTACTTTTCCCATTTTTCACCAAAAATAAATATCCTATTTAAGGACTAATAATCCTTAATTTGGCTATAAATAACGTGTATACCAAGTTTAAAGCGAATTGTATTAGTTTTAAGAAAATCGATTTTTTCTTCGAAAAAAGTGCAAAGACTATAGTCTTTGTACTTTTCCCATTTTTCACCAAAAATAAATATCCTATTTAAGGACTAATAATCCTTAATTTGGCTATAAATAACGTGTATACCAAGTTTAAAGCGAATTGTATTAGTTTTAAGAAAATCGATTTTTTCTTCGAAAAAAGTGCAAAGACTATAGTCTTTGTACTTTTCCCATTTTTCACCAAAAATTAAATATTCCTATTTAAGGACTAATAATCCTTAATTTGGCTATAAATAACGTGTATACCAAGTTTAAAGCGAATTGTATTAGTTTTAAGAAAATTGATTTTTTCTTCGAAAAAAGTGCAAAGACTATAGTCTTTGTACTTTTCCCATTCTTCACCAAAAATAAATATCCTATTTAAGGACTAATAATCCTTAATTTGGCTATAAATAACGTGTATACCAAGTTTAAAGCGAATTGTATTAGTTTTAAGAAAATCGATTTTTTCTTCGAAAAAAGTGCAAAGACTATAGTCTTTGTACTTTTCCCATTTTTCACCAAAAATTAAATATCCTATTTAAGGACTAATAATCCTTAATTTGGCTATAAATAACGTGTATACCAAGTTTAAAGCGAATTGTATTAGTTTTAAGAAAATCGATTTTTTCTTCGAAAAAAGTGCAAAGACTATAGTCTTTGTACTTTTCCCATTTTTCACCAAAAATAAATATCCTATTTAAGGACTAATAATCCTTAATTTGGCTATAAATAACGTGTATACCAAGTTTAAAGCGAATTGTATTAGTTTTAAGAAAATCGATTTTTTCTTCGAAAAAAGTGCAAAGACTATAGTCTTTGTACTTTTCCCATTTTTCACCAAAAATTAAATATCCTATTTAAGGACTAATAATCCTTAATTTGGCTATAAATAACGTGTATACCAAGTTTAAAGCGAATTGTATTAGTTTTAAGAAAATCGATTTTTTCTTCGAAAAAAGTGCAAAGACTATAGTCTTTGTACTTTTCCCATTTTTCACCAAAAATAAATATCCTATTTAAGGACTAATAATCCTTAATTTGGCTATAAATAACGTGTATACCAAGTTTAAAGCGAATTGTATTAGTTTTAAGAAAATCGATTTTTTCTTCGAAAAAAGTGCAAAGACTATAGTCTTTGTACTTTTCCCATTTTCCACCAAAAATTAAATATCCTATTTAAGGACTAATAATCCTTAATTCGGCTATAAATAACGTGTATACCAAGTTTAAAGCGAATTGTATTAGTTTTAAGAAAATCGATTTTTTCTTCGAAAAAAGTGCAAAGACTATAGTCTTTGTACTTTTCCCATTTTTCACCAAAAATAAATATCCTATTTAAGGACTAATAATCCTTAATTTGGCTATAAATAACGTGTATACCAAGTTTAAAGCGAATTGTATTAGTTTTAAGAAAATCGATTTTTTCTTCGAAAAAAGTGCAAAGACTATATATAGTCTTTGTACTTTTCCCATTTTTCGCCAAAAATTAAATATCCTATTTAAGGACTAATAATCCTTAATTTGGTTATAAATAACGTGTATACCAAGTTTAAAGCGAATTGTATTAGTTTTAAGAAAATCGATTTTTTCTTCGAAAAAAGTGCAAAGACTATAGTCTTTGTACTTTTCCCATTTTTCACCAAAAATTAAATATTCTATTTAAGGACTAATAATCCTTAATTTGGCTATAAATAACGTGTATACCAAGTTTAAAGCGAATTGTATTAGTTTTAAGAAAATCGATTTTTTCTTCGAAAAAAGTGCAAAGACTATAGTCTTTGTACTTTTCCCATTTTTCACCAAAAATAAATATCCTATTTAAGGACTAATAATCCTTAATTTGGCTATAAATAACGTGTATACCAAGTTTAAAGCGAATTGTATTAGTTTTAAGAAAATCGATTTTTTCTTCGAAAAAAGTGCAAAGACTATAGTCTTTGTACTTTTCCCATTTTTCACCAAAAATAAATATCCTATTTAAGGACTAATAATCCTTAATTTGGCTATAAATAACGTGTATACCAAGTTTAAAGCGAATTGTATTAGTTTTAAGAAAATCGATTTTTTCTTCGAAAAAAGTGCAAAGACTATATATAGTCTTTGTACTTTTCCCATTTTTCGCCAAAAATTAAATATCCTATTTAAGGACTAATAATCCTTAATTTGGTTATAAATAACGTGTATACCAAGTTTAAAGCGAATTGTATTAGTTTTAAGAAAATCGATTTTTTCTTCGAAAAAAGTGCAAAGACTATAGTCTTTGTACTTTTCCCATTTTTCACCAAAAATTAAATATTCTATTTAAGGACTAATAATCCTTAATTTGGCTATAAATAACGTGTATACCAAGTTTAAAGCGAATTGTATTAGTTTTAAGAAAATTGATTTTTTCTTCGAAAAAAGTGCAAAGACTATAGTCTTTGTACTTTTCCCATTCTTCACCAAAAATAAATATCCTATTTAAGGACTAATAATCCTTAATTTGGCTATAAATAACGTGTATACCAAGTTTAAAGCGAATTGTATTAGTTTTAAGAAAATCGATTTTTTCTTCGAAAAAAGTGCAAAGACTATAGTCTTTGTACTTTTCCCATTTTTCACCAAAAATAAATATCCTATTTAAGGACTAATAATCCTTAATTTGGCTATAAATAACGTGTATACCAAGTTTAAAGCGAATTGTATTAGTTTTAAGAAAATCGATTTTTTCTTCGAAAAAAGTGCAAAGACTATAGTCTTTGTACTTTTCCCATTTTTCACCAAAAATAAATATCCTATTTAAGGACTAATAATCCTTAATTTGGCTATAAATAACGTGTATACCAAGTTTAAAGCGAATTGTATTAGTTTTAAGAAAATCGATTTTTTCTTCGAAAAAAGTGCAAAGACTATAGTCTTTGTACTTTTCCCATTTTTCACCAAAAATTAAATATCCTATTTAAGGACTAATAATCCTTAATTTGGCTATAAATAACGTGTATACCAAGTTTAAAGCGAATTGTATTAGTTTTAAGAAAATCGATTTTTTCTTCGAAAAAAGTGCAAAGACTATATAGTCTTTGTACTTTTCCCATTTTTCACCAAAAATAAATATCCTATTTAAGGACTAATAATCCTTAATTTGGCTATAAATAACGTGTATACCAAGTTTAAAGCGAATTGTATTAGTTTTAAGAAAATTGATTTTTTCTTCGAAAAAAGTGCAAAGACTATAGTCTTTGTACTTTTCCCATTTTTCACCAAAAATTAAATATTCTATTTAAGGACTAATAATCCTTAATTTGGCTATAAATAACGTGTATACCAAGTTTAAAGCGAATTGTATTAGTTTTAAGAAAATCGATTTTTTCTTCGAAAAAAGTGCAAAGACTATAGTCTTTGTACTTTTCCCATTTTTCACCAAAAATTAAATATCCTATTTAAGGACTAATAATCCTTAATTTGGCTATAAATAACGTGTATACCAAGTTTAAAGCGAATTGTATTAGTTTTAAGAAAATCGATTTTTTCTTCGAAAAAAGTGCAAAGACTATAGTCTTTGTACTTTTCCCATTTTTCACCAAAAATAAATATCCTATTTAAGGACTAATAATCCTTAATTTGGCTATAAATAACGTGTATACCAAGTTTAAAGCGAATTGTTTTAATTTTAAGAAAATCGATTTTTTCTTCCAAAAAAGTGCAAAGACTATAGTCTTTGTACTTTTCCCATTTTTCACCAAAAATAAATATCCTATTTAAGGACTAATAATCCTTAATTTGGCTATAAATAACGTGTATACCAAGTTTAAAGCGAATTGTATTAGTTTTAAGAAAATCGATTTTTTCTTCGAAAAAAGTGCAAAGACTATAGTCTTTGTACTTTTCCCATTTTTCACCAAAAATAAATATCCTATTTAAGGACTAATAATCCTTAATTTGGCTATAAATAACGTGTATACCAAGTTTAAAGCGAATTGTATTAGTTTTAAGAAAATCGATTTTTTCTTCGAAAAAAGTGCAAAGACTTATAGTCTTTGTACTTTTCCCATTTTTCACCAAAAATAAATATCCTATTTAAGGACTAATAATCCTTAATTTGGCTATGAATAACGTGTATACCAAGTTTAAAGCGAATTGTATTAGTTTTAAGAAAATCGATTTTTTCTTCGAAAAAAGTGCAAAGACTATAGTCTTTGTACTTTTCCCATTTTTCACCAAAAATAAATATCCTATTTAAGGACTAATAATCCTTAATTTGGCTATGAATAACGTGTATACCAAGTTTAAAGCGAATTGTATTAGTTTTAAGAAAATCGATTTTTTCTTCGAAAAAAGTGCAAAGACTATAGTCTTTGTACTTTTCCCATTTTCACCAAAAATTAAATATCCTATTTAAGGACTAATAATCCTTAATTCGGCTATAAATAACGTGTATACCAAGTTTAAAGCGAATTGTATTAGTTTTAAGAAAATCGATTTTTTCTTCGAAAAAAGTGCAAAGACTATAGTCTTTGTACTTTTCCCATTTTTCACCAAAAATAAATATCCTATTTAAGGACTAATAATCCTTAATTTGGCTATAAATAACGTGTATACCAAGTTTAAAGCGAATTGTATTAGTTTTAAGAAAATCGATTTTTTCTTCGAAAAAAGTGCAAAGACTATAGTCTTTGTACTTTTCCCATTTTTCACCAAAAATAAATATCCTATTTAAGGACTAATAATCCTTAATTTGGCTATAAATAACGTGTATACCAAGTTTAAAGCGAATTGTATTAGTTTTAAGAAAATCGATTTTTTCTTCGAAAAAGTGCAAAGACTATAGTCTTTGTACTTTTCCCATTTTTCACCAAAAATAAATATCCTATTTAAGGACTAATAATCCTTAATTTGGCTATAAATAACGTGTATACCAAGTTTAAAGCGAATTGTATTAGTTTTAAGAAAATCGATTTTTTCTTCGAAAAAAGTGCAAAGACTATAGTCTTTGTACTTTTCCCATTCTTCACCAAAAATAAATATCCTATTTAAGGACTAATAATCCTTAATTTGGCTATAAATAACGTGTATACCAAGTTTAAAGCGAATTGTATTAGTTTTAAGAAAATCGATTTTTTCTTCGAAAAAAGTGCAAAGACTATAGTCTTTGTACTTTTCCCATTTTTCACCAAAAATAAATATCCTATTTAAGGACTAATAATCCTTAATTTGGCTATAAATAACGTGTATACCAAGTTTAAAGCGAATTGTATTAGTTTTAAGAAAATCGATTTTTTCTTCGAAAAAAGTGCAAAGACTATAGTCTTTGTACTTTTCCCATTCTTCACCAAAAATAAATATCCTATTTAAGGACTAATAATCCTTAATTTGGCTATGAATAACGTGTATACCAAGTTTAAAGCGAATTGTATTAGTTTTAAGAAAATCGATTTTTTCTTCGAAAAAAGTGCAAAGACTATAGTCTTTGTACTTTTCCCATTTTTCACCAAAAATTAAATATCCTATTTAAGGACTAATAATCCTTAATTTGGCTATAAATAACGTGTATACCAAGTTTAAAGCGAATTGTATTGGTTTTAAGAAAATCGATTTTTTCTTCGAAAAAAGTGCAAAGACTATAGTCTTTGTACTTTTCCCATTTTTCACCAAAAATAAATATCCTATTTAAGGACTAATAATCCTTAATTTGGCTATAAATAACGTGTATACCAAGTTTAAAGCAAATTGTATTAGTTTTAAGAAAATCGATTTTTTCTTCGAAAAAGGTGCAAAGATACTTATACGATGTTTAGGCTCGTGATCGGCGAATCTTTGTGGAGGACTCCTTCACGTCGTTTTGCGTAGAACTCAGAGTTTAGAACAGCTGCTACAGTTGTAGAAAGTAAATAAAACACAAATGGAAGTAATTCTCTTTATTGTAATTTCTTTATGATTTAGATAATTCTGATTTTTACTGTTTACTATGCATATAGTTTTGACTAGTTGTAGCCATGAAGTTAGTTAATTGAATGTGGTTTCTTATTGTGTCTGACTGTTAGGACATGTGTGCTGGCGTCTCGAAAGGAGGTTAACAATAAGGAAATGTTGCTTTGTTGAGTTAATTTATGAAGTTTCTTACAAAAAAAATATTGGATCGTTTCCTAAATCAGTTTTTCGTTGTAGATACGCATTATAAACATATTCTGAAAATTTCAAGTCAATATCTTAAGCGGTTAAAAAATTATTCGGGAATATGTGTCTCGAAAGGAGGTTAACAATAAGGAAATTTTGTTTTATTGAGTTAATTTTTGAAGTTTCTTACAAACAAAATATTGGATCGTTTCCTAAATCAGTTTTTTGTTGTAGATACGCATTATAAACATATTCTGAAAATTTCAAGTCAATGTCTTAAGCGGTTAAAAAATTATTCGGGAATATGTGTCTCGAAAGGAGGTTAACAATAAGGATATTTTGCTTTGTTGAGTTAATTTTTGAAGTTTCTTACAAACAAAATATTGGATCGTTTCCTAAATCAATTTTTCGTTGTAGATACGCATTATAAACATATTCTGAAAATTTCAAGTCAATATCTTAAGCGGTTAAAAAATTATTCGGGAATATGTGTCTCGAAAGGAGGTTAACAATAAGGAAATTTTGCTTTGTCGAGTTAATTTTTGAAGTTTCTTACAAACAAAATATTGGATCGTTCCCTAAATTAATTTTTCGTTGTAGATACGCATTATAAACATATTCTGAAAATTTCAAGTCAATATCTTAAGCGGTTAAAAAATTATTCGGGAATATGTGTCTCGAAAGGAGGTTAACAATAAGGAATTTTTGCTTTGTTGAGTTAATTTATGAAGTTTCTTACAAACAAAATATTGGATCGTTCCCTAAATTAGTTTTTCGTTGTAGATACGCATTATAAACATATTCTGAAAATTTCAAGTCAATATCTTAAGCGGTTAAAAAATTATTTGGGTATATGTGTCTCGAAAGGAGGTTAACAATAAGGATATTTTGCTTTGTTGAGTTAATTTTTGAAGTTTCTTACAAACAAAATATTGGATCGTTTCCTAAATCAGTTGTTCGTTGTAGATACGCATTATAAACATATTCTGAAAATTTCAAGTCAATATCTTAAGCGGTTAAAAAATTATTCGGGAATATGTGTCTCGAAAGGAGGTTAACAATAAGGAAATTTTGCTTTGTTGAGTTAATTTTTGAAGTTTCTTACAAACAAAATATTGGATCGTTTCCTAAATCAGTTGTTCGTTGTAGATACGCATTATAAACATATTCTGAAAATTTCAAGTCAATATCTTAAGCGGTTAAAAAATTATTCGGGAATATGTGTCTCGAAAGGAGGTTAACAATAAGGAAATTTTGCTTTGTTGAGTTAATTTTTGAAGTTTCTTACAAACAAAATATTGGATCGTTTCCTAAATCAGTTGTTCGTTGTAGATACGCATTATAAACATATTCTGAAAATTTCAAGTCAATATCTTAAGCGGTTAAAAAATTATTCGGGAATATGTGTCTCGAAAGGAGGTTAACAATAAGGAAATTTTGCTTTGTTGAGTTAATTTTTGAAGTTTCTTACAAACAAAATATTGGATCGTTTCCTAAATCAGTTGTTCGTTGTAGATACGCATTATAAACATATTCTGAAAATTTCAAGTCAATATCTTAAGCGGTTAAAAAATTATTCGGGAATATGTGTCTCGAAAGGAGGTTAACAATAAGGAAATTTTGCTTTGTTGAGTTAATTTTTGAAGTTTCTTACAAACAAAATATTGGATCGTTTCCTAAATCAGTTGTTCGTTGTAGATACGCATTATAAACATATTCTGAAAATTTAAAGTCAATATCTTAAGCGGTTAAAAAATTATTCGGGAATATGTGTCTCGAAAGGAGGTTAACAATAAGGAAATTTTGCTTTGTTGAGTTAATTTTTGAAGTTTCTTACAAACAAAATATTGGATCGTTTCCTAAATCAGTTGTTCGTTGTAGATACGCATTATAAACATATTCTGAAAATTTCAAGTCAATATCTTAAGCGGTTTTAATTTTATTCGGGAATATGTTTCTCGAAAGGAAGTTAATAAATAAGGAAACTTTTCTTTATTAAGTTAATTTTTGAAGTTTCTTTCAAACAAAATATTGGATCATTCCCTAAATCAGTTTTTCGTTGTAGATAAGCATGATAAACATATCCTGAACATTTCAAGTCAATATCTAAAGCGGTTGAAAAATTATTCGCGAGTATGTGTTTTGAAACGACAGTTATCGAAATTCCAATGGTGTTCCATCCTTGTCAAAATGTCAAACCAATTACAAAAAAAAAAACATTTATAAATTGCGCCAACATTTTGTATCTGCCAATGATATCAAGTGTCATGTATAAAATATTAAATTTTATTAATAGCAACTTGATTGAAGCGCAATAATGACAATCATTAAAGATTAGAGCTAAAGGAACCGTAAGGAACAGTAAGGAAGGAAGGAAGGGAACTAAACCGATGCACGGAGTATCTTATCTACGAAAAAGCGGAAACAATAGTCGCTACAATTTGATAACAACAACCAATCCAAACGCTCTTTGAAAATCCCGGCCTCAGACACTATCTATAAAGTATATAAATTAAGATTGTAAAATTATTTTACGCACATATTTCATCATTATTAGTCTGTCTCGGATTATTCTGTCATGTTTAGACAAGAATCTCATTTTAATCGCTCCTTTTGATAATTCCGTTTTATAACTTACTAGCGAATGATTCTGCAAAGTGTTCCGAGTATAAACTGTGCCTAAAAAATTAAAAACAAAAACGCAAAGATGTCGTTTCGAATCGAGGACATTTTAAAAAGGGGTTCTTCGCCACCCTCGAAGTCGGAAGAAGGAAAATCTGAGAATGTATCCTGCGATTACAAACTCGACGATTGGTCGAAACCTTACGACGCTCGTTTCAGTATTTTGCAACAAACTTTAATGAATAAGGGCCATCCTTATTATGTGCCAATGAATGAACACTATTCTAGTGCTAAACTGTGCCCTAGTTTGTTTGGCTGTGATAAATTCTACTTTCCCTTAAATCATCTAGATTCCTACAACGAAAAAGGTAAGTTACAAAGTTAAATTATATTTTTTGTCCAACTCCACATATTTTTCTTAAATTTATACTTAAATGGTTCATATCTAAACACAATTCTAAAAGTAGATTTTGTTTTTATCTTCAAATTTTGACTTTAGTGAGGTTTAACGTCGTCAAATTCGATTGTTTGTAGGCAAGATTTCCCTGCATTTTTTACCGTTTCGGTCACAATTTTTAACAAACAACAACAAAAGCAACTAAACATATCTCAAATATCTGCAGACGTTTTCACAAAAACTGAAAAAATCTGAAAAATAGAAGTTTTGCTTCTTCAATTTTTTATTCTTCATTCTTGTCAACTTTTTCCTTAATCGATCGGTTATGTTTTTTCGACATTGCTTTTTTTATTTTTTAACACCACCATATTTAATTTTTCGTAGTAGGTAAGGTTTTTTTTCTGATTTTAATAATATTTTACTAGTTTAAATTTTTTGCTTTAATGAAGAAGATAAAACAAATGCTACGACACAATAATCTCTTTGAAAAAAAAAACAAAAATTAATTTCGTGAAAATATTGTCCAGTTTGTGATTTTTTATTACTTGGTACCTACTATAAGACTAAAAAAACAGATGTAGTACAGGGTGGGACACGGGAACCGACTGTTTTTTAATTGATTAGTACTCGGCCATTAAGAAAGGTAGCGTCGTGTGACAGGTGTCATTTAATTCCTTAGCTCAAAGCATTTTATTATCAACTAACATGGAGCCGTGGACACTAGAGCACCGCGGTTCAGCGCGAGTTTCGCCGCAGATTCAATATTCATAGAAATGACTCTGTTCCCGCTCATGACACAATTTTACGTTGGGTAAACTTTGCCACCTTCGGGCTATGCAGCGGTTTTTCGTGTAATTGTCGCAGATTTTCAGCAGCCCAATACCGACAATTTTGTCTGTTGACGGCCCTATTAAAGTGGAAATGGACTTCATCGCTCATGTCTTCATTTTGCTCGAAGAGTGCGAGCATTTCCTGTGCAAAAGCAATCGTTGAGGGTAATCCCTTACATTCAATTTCTGCACAACCGCTTGTTTCTATGAATGGAAACGTAGTTCACCATACAAAATCCGTCTTACAGTACGATTGCTGATGTGAGTGCAGCTGAATGTCTTCGAGCAGAGCGGCCTGGGCTTCGCAGTTCCGCTTGTCTGACTCTTTCCACGTTCTCTGGAGTACGCATAGTACGTTGGGGGCCGGGCGGATTATTTTTCATCATTGGGCCTCTTGTTCGAAGATTGTTTACCCAACGTAAACTTGTGTCATGAGCGGGAACAGAGTCATTTGTCTATGAATATTGAATCTGCAGCGAAACTCGCGCTGAACCGCGATGCTCTAGTGCAGCGATTCTTAACCGGGGGGCCGCGGCCCCCTGGGGGGCCGTGAAGATTTTGAAGGGGGCCGTGAAAAATTTATAAAACGTTTTTACTTTTTAAAATATTGAAATCTTTAAAAAAAAGTTTTGCTCCATACTTTACTCGAACCATCGGAGAGATATCTTTTTAAATAAATCGTAATATTTTTGTTACTACAAACTGGGGGGGGCCTTGAAAATATTTTAGGATATTTAGGGGGCCGCGACTACTAAAAGGTTAAGAACCACTGCTCTAGTGTCCACGGCTCCATGTTAGTTGATAATAAAATGCTTTGAGCTAAGGAATTAAATGACACCTGTCACACGACGCTACCTTTCTTAATGGCCGAGTACTAATCAATTTAAAAACAGTCGGTTCCCGTGCCCCACCCTGTATAATATAAAAATAGCAACGAAAACAATATATCCACAAATAAAACAACCAATCACTACACTACAACCAAAATCAATCCTATTATAATATGCAGTACACTATATTGTTGGTTTATTTATATTTTCAAATGTAGAACAAAAAATTGCCGTACAGAAGTTATAATACAATCTAATAAATTTTATAAATAAGGGTACAAGCAAAAAACATTCTTTTCAAGTTTTTTTTTTTGTTTTTTTATGTAAACATGCAAAAAAAATGTTTTGATGGTTTTACAAATGTGCCAAATTTAAAGCAATGGTCCATCTTCAATAAAAAGTCAGACATCAGTGGTATGCTTAACTGATTTAGCAGTACTAAATTGTAAGTAACATTAGCAACGTTATTTTTTACAAACAAAAATTGTATAAAAATTTTAAATACCAAATAGTTTAAAACTAGTTCAAGATTTTTATCAATAAATACTTCACCAAAAATATTTTATTAAACTAATACTAATAAAATATAGGTACGAGTTTAATTCAATACGCAAACACAATGTAATTTTTACATAACGACACACAGACGGACTAAGAGAGTTATTTTAAAAACCAGATCAAATAAACGATTCTGTGTACATTCTTAAACGCGAATAGTTTTGTAGAACTAATTTTATTTGTAAATAATTGAAGATTAAATAAAACAAAAATTGTAGAGGCAAGTAACAAAAGCATTGTAATAGTTTAACTTCATCGATATGTGCTTTTTAGTAGAAATAAAAACTAAAATAGTGTATTTTACAAGAGATAAAGTCTTTTGGTTTATTAACAAGATAAAAATAATATGGTAATATGTTGCAACTTGGCCTTTATTAAATTATTTTTTACTCGATTTTTTTGTACCGTTTATTGATTATGTTGATGGTCAATTGAAAAACTTCTGTAACCACAAAGTATTTTACTTGACCACAATACAAAAAATAATATCAAGTTATCGCGTTCCTATTTAATTGTTAATAAAGATACTTCCGGCAAAGCCGGACGTGGTACGATACTTTTAATATGGCCGGTATTTCGAACGATTTCCTAGTAATTTCCCCAAAACCAAACCAACATACAAAGATAAAAGTGTTCTTATTAAAATCTATAGAACGCATGTACATACAGAATCGACAAATTAACGAAGTTGGGGGTTTGATTGTTGTGATAATTAACGAAAATCTGATTTCTATTTTCCCGTTGTAAAACAATTATTGTAATAGTAAATATATAAAAACAAATAAATACGTTTAGTTAAGAATATCTACACTTATCTGTTATCTGAAGTTAAAAAAAATTAAACTAAACTAAAACTAAATTGATTTAATTTAATCATTAATACATTTATTACAAAATAAGCTTCCTCTCTGTTCATATGGGAGTATAAGATTTTGTGTTCAAATGATTTTATTAACTTCCCCATTTTTTTTTGTTATAGATCTTTTCTTTACTCTTGATTTTGTGAAAGGTAAATAAGAAATCTACTGACGAAGAGACAAAAGTTTTTAAACAAGACTAGATATTTTTCTCACATACAAATATAAATCAAAACAAAAAAAATTATTTCTTGTTGATCTCTAAAAATTGTTCAATACACCAAAATTATGTTTTCTTCTTCTTCTTCTTAATCGGTTCCTCTTGTACCTTTCGGTGTCGAGGTATGCTTTTCCATTCCTGCGTTATGTATCTCCACTCCTTCCTATGGTTAGCTAATTGTGGCACATCTCTCCAGCTGACTCCTTTTTCTTCTAGTCTCTGCCTCACTTCTTCTTACCATTTTATTCTTGGTCTTCCTTTATTTCTTTTTCTCTCTATCTGCATTTTCCATCCTATTTTATTAATATATGCCCTTTGTCGAGCTTTACTATTCCTTTCCCTATTTTCTTCGTTTCCGTTAATCCTAATATTACTAATTTTCTATTGTCAAATTCCTCTACTAATTCTACTTCTTTACCTTGTATGCTTGTTGTATTCCATGTTCCTATATTTACTGTCCCTTTTCGTTGCTAATGTCATTAATATTCCCAATGTTTCCGTTTGGGGTACTCATGTGGGAATTCCAGATTACCCCATCTTTAAACTTGCTTGTTAGATATAGAATAAATAGTTGAATGTCTTTTACAAATTCATTCCTCAGTTACTTTTATGTGTATAGTGTATACCTATCGAAAAGTTTTTGTATGTATTTCTATGCATATTATTAATATATAATTTTTTTAAATTTAGCTACCTCTTGACATTAATTTTCATTGTTGCGTATACATTTGGCTGTCTAAAGTATTTAAAATATAATAATCATTTTGTTACGCAATGACAACCAAAGGAAGACCGCACATCTGCTTCCTTCTGTTTGTGGTTTCAGCTATATAAATTTCTATGCCCACAAATTGTCGCTAATTAATTTAGAACGTATTAACCAGTTAAATATCCTGTTTAAACTAGAACATAACCACCGATTTAGCCCAATAATGGGTTTCTGGTATATAAATAAGAAAACAGCAAACTAGGACAGTAGGGGTTAGTAAGTTTTGTAGAAATAAAAACTTTTTCTACTCATGTAAATGAAAGTTGTCATTTTGTCACTGCCTACTTTACATGAAAGAAATAATGTCAAGGTCAATATCAAATTGTAAAATTTGATATTGATAATTCTTACTTACACAGCACAATTCTTAGCATTGATTTACGACCGTCTTAACTTCCAATCACTGGTTAATATTTAAATTAACCTTTTTTTTTTAATAATTGCACGTAAATAATTCCAAAGACTTAATTTTATGACCCGCCTAATGTTTTAATTCTGTACTGTAAATCATATTTGATCCACGATTGATGTTTGCTGTGACTCTCCTAGTGTGTCGCAACAGATTTACGACATTTTTTTATTTGATATGTCTAAGATATTAATTTTATTTTTATCACTTAGCAAACACGTTTAATTGCATACAATAACGATAAAAGACAATTTATTAATGTTGTGATAATACCAATGCATATTATTTACTAATATGTATTTGAAAAGAGATAAGTAGTTTGTCACATTCTCTGAAATTCACTTAAAATGAGTATGGAATTACCTAAATAGGCGTGTCGAGATAGCACGCTGAATTTGCAATAAATAGTGTCAGCAAATTGCTGTCTGAAAGCAGAGTTTGCTTTTTATCATTTTTATTGTCGATGTTTATTGCGTACTAATTGTTACTTTGTTGTAATTCCGTTGAAATACTTAAACGGTAACAAGTACCTATGATTTGCTTAACAAATGCACATGTCGAGAGACGTGACTATAAATAATTTCCAAACTGCTGTGAATTTTCATTTGAATTTTACAGGAGTCGTTTATCTAAGGCATCTTTACATGAGAATAATACTGTTGCATTTTAACGCTATCCTGTCTTTTTGCATTTTCAACAATTAGCTTAATACACCATGATTTTCTTAATAAATGCAAATGTCAAGAGACGTAACTATAAATAATTTCCAAAGTGCTGTCAATTTTGATTTGAATTTTACAGGAGACGTTTATCTAAGGCATCTTTACATGATAATAATACTGTTGCATTTTAACACTCTCCTGTCTGTTTGCATTTTCAACAATTAGCTTAATACACCATGATTTGCTTAATAAATGCAAATGTCAAGAGACGTAATTATAAATAATTTCCAAAGTGCTGTCAATTTTCATTTGAATTTTACAGGAGACGTTTATCTAAGGCATCTTTACATAAGAATAATACTGTTGCATTTTAACACTCTCCTGTCTGTTTGCATTTTCAACAATTAGCTTAATACACCATGATTTGCTTAATAAATGCACATGCCGAGAGATGTACCTATAAATAATTTCCAAAGTGCTGTAAATTTTCATTTGAATTTTACAGGAGACGTTTATCTAAGGCATCTTTACATGAGAATAATACTGTTGCATTTTAACGCTATCCTGTCTGTTTGCATTTTCAACAATTAGCTTAATACAGTGGTTTCCAACCTTTTTGTACCTCCGCCGCCCCTTTTTCATAATTTGTTTTTTGCGCCCCCCTCACTTTTTGTAACAATCTAATTTCATAAATACTGTGCTGATAAATAAGAAATATTTAATGGACTACAAAACAATACACCATATTCTGTATAAAGAAAGTTCTTTTTGTTTGTTTGTATTCAAAAATGATATTTTGGTAACAGCTGCGCGCCCCCCTTGCAATAGTCTCGCGCCCCCCTAGGGGGGCGCGCCCCACAGGTTGGAAACCACTGGCTTAATACAACATGATTTGCTTAATAAATGCAAATGTCAAGAGACGTAACTACAAATAATTTCCAAACTGCTGTGAATTTTCATTTGAATTTTACAGGCGACGTTTATCTAAGCCTAAGGCATCTTTACATGAGAATAATACTGTTGCATTTTAACACTCTCCAGTCTGTTTGCATTTTCAACAATTAGCTTAATACAACATGATTTGCCTAATAAATGCAAATGTCAAGAGACGTAACTATAAATAATTTCCAAACTGCTGTGAATTTTCATTTGCATTTTACAGGAGACGTTTATCTAAGGCATCTTTACATGAGAATAATACTGTTGCATTTTAACGCTATCCTGTCTGTTTGCATTTTCAACAATTAGCTTAATACACCATGATTTGCTTAATAAATGCAAATGCCAAGAGACGTAACTATAAATAATTTCCAAACTGCTGTCAATTTTCATTTGAATTTTACAGGAGACGTTTATCTAAGGCATCTTTACATGATAATAATACTGTTGCATTTTAACGCTATCCGGTCTGTTTGCATTTTCAACAATTAGCTTAATACACCATGATTTGCTTAATAAATGCAAATGTCAAGAGACGTGACTATAAATAATTTCCAAACTGCTGTGAATTTTCATTTGAATTTTACAGGAGACGTTTATCTAAGGCATCTTTACATGAGAATAATACTGTTGCATTTTAACGCTATCCTGTCTGTTTGCATTTTCAACAATTAGCTTAATACACCATGATTTGCTTAATAAATGCAAATGTCAAGAGACGTGACTATAAATAATTTCCAAACTGCTGTGAATTTTCATTTGAATTTTACAGGAGACGTTTATCTAAGGCATCTTTACATGATAATAATACTGTTGCATTTTAACGCTATCCTGTCTGTTTGCATTTTCAACAGTTAGCTTAATACACCATGATTTGCTTAATAAATGCACATGCCGAGAGACGTAACTATAAATAATTTCCAAAGTGCTGTAAATTTTCATTTGAATTTTACAGGAGACGTTAATCTAAGGCATCTTTACATGAGAATAATACTGTTGCATTTTAACGCTACCCTGTCTGTTTGCATTTTCAACAATTAGCTTAATACACCATGATTTGCTTAATAAATGCAAATGTCAAGAGACGTAACTATAAATAATTTCCAAACTGCTGTGAATTTTCATTTGAATTTTACAGGAGACGTTTATCTAAGACATCTTTACATGAGAATAATACTGTTGCATTTTAACGCTATCCTGTCTGTTTGCATTTTCAACAGTTAGCTTAATACACCATGATTTGCTTAATAAATGCACATGCCGAGAGACGTAACTATAAATAATTTCCAAACTGCTGTGAATTTTCATTTGAATTTTACAGGAGACATTTATCTAACGCATCCTTAAATGAAAAAAATACTGTTGCATTTTTTTACCATTCTGTTTTCTTGTAATAATAAAAAAATTCAATTTAGTAACAAAACAATGCCAACTTTCCAAACTTCAAAGTGACATAACTCATTTTGTTTTCTCCTCTTCAGTTTTTATATGGGATATCCTATGTCTAAACCCCGTAGTTGTTGAGGTATTCAATACTTTGATTTCTGTACATACAAATTTGAAGAGGTTTGTAAACATCTTTCGGTGTTCACTTCGTCCACTATAAAACAAACACATGTTTCGTATTATTATTGAATTTTAAATTTATTATGTGAAAATCGCCCTATAAACCCCTACCCTACACTTCACAAGCCTTCAGGATTGGCTCATTAAATTTATGACAAAGCTTGGTTTAACCAACTTAAGCGCAACGCAAAAAAATCACACAACTATATAGTACGATTAGGTTATAAGTTGGGAAACCTAATATCTTTGTAATCACGATTTATTGCAGTCTTTGTTTGTTCTAAGATATAGATTAGTATTACAGCAAAACATATGTTTATTACTTTTAACAAACATAATTAAATACTTCAGTACTAATAGGATATGATGATAATAATAACAATGAATTCCGCATTATCGCATTACTTCTACGATACAAATAACCTTAATTGTTATCAATACTAAAAAAATTAACTCTTTTCAAAATTAAGATGAATAACTGCTTATTGGTCTGATCCTCCTCAAAGCGTATTATTTCGCCTATGAGCATTGTTAGGATTTTCCTCTGCTTTGTTTTATTTACTTTTGAAATATAAAGTGTTACATTAAATAAGTCTCTTATTTAAATTTAGCAAAAATGTGTACACGTAACCTCGGAAGGTGCCGTGGCCATTATGCATGCCACTAGCTTAAACAAACAAAAAACTTTGCAGGTTTCTCCTACTACCATGACGTGAAACGTATCGTTAACTGAGTAAAACACAGGAATTTAAGCTAATATAAATCTTGTCAAACCTACTTTGTTACGCTAGATTATTGGATTCTAACGCCTTAAAAAATGATTCATTTAATCTATTTCCATTGTGTTGGAAAACGTTGTAATGAAGGGCATAATTTATAAATTAATCTGTATCCCTTTCAACTTTAGGCTATACAGCAATAAAAATCTTTTATTTATTTGATGTTCATTTATTAAGTAAAGCATACTTAAAAATATGTCAACCTATATCTCATATTTTTTAAATAATTAATTAATTAACTTTCAATTTAGAACTATTTTGGATTTTATGCAGATACAAACCAACAATTTTATATCACATTTCTTATAAGTATATCCGAATACAATAAAATATTAATATTCCACAATCATGCAACTGCTTGGAATAGCACATACGAGTAAATAGTACAAATCATTTTGAACTGTCTATACAAGCGTTAAAAAATATTTGTATTAATTTTATGATTCAAGTATGTAAACAAATAAACAAATATTTCTATCTATAAAGAAGACTGCGCTTTTTATTTGTATATATTTTTAAATAAACATAACAATAATAAAATAAGATGCAATATACTCATGTCAGAATTGTTTATGTAATTGCATTTTAAAACGTTCTGTTATAAATTGCACAAATATGCAGGGCGTCTCGGTAGTAAGAAGAATGTGTTAGATTATTTTTCCATTTTAAAAATGTATTTAATTGTTTTCTCAATAACACCCTATACTTTCTAATACGCTAGAAATTGTTTATCATATAATGTGTAGTTTCACTTATCTTCTGTGAGAAGCTTTTTTATTCTAGCAGCAAACAATAAATCAATCAAAGTAGGATATGAAAAAATATTATGCAACATAAAGTAGAATGAAATAATTAAAAGTCTTCGATGAACTTTTAATAATGATGAAAATAAGATACACGTAATAAAGAAAAGTATTAATTAAATAAATATACAAGACATTTTTTGGCATTTGCGATTTTAAAATTTCATACATAATTTTTTAAATATTTTTATTGTTTCTTTCAAATATACAAGGTGGTCCACTTTTTAGTAGCAGGACTTTAACAGTCGATAGAAAAAATTATTTTAAAGCGAATATTCCATATCAACATGGGTCCAAAAACGCTTCGTTTTAAAGATACAGGGTGTTGAAATTTTCGAAAAAATAACGATAATGTTTAACCGTTTCTCAACCAGTAAATATATTTAAACCAAATTTGGTATACTGCACCACCTTACAGGTTACCACAATGGGTGAAAATTTCAAGTCCCACAAGCAACCAGTGGCGGAGTTGTGGGGGTTCAGTTTCAATAAATTTTATAAAAAACATAAACGTTAACGTTATTTTTTGGAAAATTTCAACACCCTGTATCTTTAAAATGAAGCGTTTTTGGACTCATGTTGATATGGAATATTCGCTTTAAAATAAGTTTTTCTATCGACTGTTTAAGTCCTGCTTTTAAAAAGTGGACTACCCTGTATAATTTAGAATCTTTTGAACTGCCCTATAAAATGATTATAATTAAACTGAGTTTGGCATCTAGGCTAAACTGTCGATGATAACAATAATGTGCAGATAATAAAAGAAAACATAATTTAAATAACATAAATAAAATATAAGTAATGACGGCAAATTACGATATATCTATACCTAGGCGAAGGTTACTAATTAATTTTTAGGACTTTCTTCGTTTCATGATTTTTTCACATGCTACTTCATAAAAATGTTTCTCATACAACGTACAAAACATAATTTAAATGTCCTGTACGAGAAACATACCATATGATCAGGTATTTCAAGAACTTTCAGTAATGTGCAATATTTAAAAACATAGGGTGCAAATATTTCCAAGGGTGTAACTTGCTGAGGGCAAAAACTTAATGTTTATGTTTTATCAAAAATTTGTGTGGAGATATTAATATGGCTTCCAGGACATGCATTCCCACAGAAACTGCAATTTTCACTGATTATGCATTGTTTATTCAATAGCACCTTTTCAACTTTAAGTAATCAACAAAATTAGCAACTAATTACTTGAGATAATTAAATGGGAACGGCGATAAATATAAGAAAATGTATTACTGACGTAATATTACGGTGATCTGTAATCCAGTTCTGTAGTAATAATGATATACAAGTATTAAAACAGATCAGTGGTTCGGCTTAAGGCCCTTTATCAGTTCAATACTTTTTTAAACTAGTTTGCTTATTCAAGTCTTTAATGCCCAATTAATCACCAATATAAGCATATTTGACACATTTATCGGGAATTAAAGGAACAATATTTGATCGATCAAACCTGATATAACGCTATTATCGCTAATAGCGGAGATTAAAAAGCAATTTGTTATGTTTTTAACAGTAATGTACTTTCTTGTTTTCGTATTATTAAAAGCATTTACGTAGGTTGCTATTACAAGCACTGGACGATGTACAAAAACAAATAGATGGTGTATTGTTCGAATTGCGAGTAAAGATTTTAATTATTAATGAATAGACCAAATGATCTAGATTGTTTGATGAATGAATGGAAAGTAAACTGAACTAAATAACTAATAATCCAGCGTCCAAATATTTTGGCATATGAATAATTATGAAGTTCAACTTATTACAATGTACTGAAATTTAATTTCATGTATCTTACACTGAAAGAAGATACCCAATTTTGAATTTTTTTTTTCTGTATTGCTCATTAACTGGACGATAAACAAAAATATGAATTGCATAATTATGGAATAATATCGATAAGGGATAACTTAACGAAAATATTTCCAGCTGTTTAAGTTACTGACGACTTGAAATTTGACTAAAGGCAGAGGTGTTCTGTGTAAAGTTTTTTGAAAATTTGTGAGCTCGTTATTTTGTGCATTGTCATGAGATTCTAATGATCTTCTTTTATTTCAAATTTTCAATCTCATCTACACTTTTAATTTCAACGTTTAAAAACTCTTTTAGTTGACAAAAGTTACTACTTAAATGCCCATATTCGTGATTTATTAAATTAATTTGTAAATTACAATCTTGTAGCTCCAACTTTATTGTTTCTGCTTCTCTTTTACACACACTATGTTGTATCGGCCCTTTAGATTTATGATAAACTGTAGTATTCAAAGTAGCCTCCATTTCTCAACTAACACAAAAATGATTTTGACTTGTTATGTAGTTAATGACAACAAACAACTTTATTAAAAATTATTTACTAAAAGAGAGCTATCGAATAATTTGTCTCGGCTGGGACAACTGTATAAGATCTATAGGAGTTTCTTCTTAAAATAACACAGTTTCGACAGTCAAACTGAATCACCCAGCATTTTTTAAGGATCTCTTGTCAAATTGCTTATGTTATTTATGTTCTTAAATAAATTACTTTTCACATTCTTACCAAATAAAAATGTACTTTTAATTTTTTTATATTGGGATATCAAGAACAAAAATTTTTTATAAAAAAAAGCTTTTATTGGCAAAAAAAAACTAATTTTTACTTTAAAATACAGTAGTAATTATTTTATAATTATAATGATTAATTATTTGTATAATTAGGATTAATTACATATTTAAACAAGTATAATTACTAAACAATAAATTTATTGACACTTACAGATTTAACAAAAATTCACATTTATATGGTTTTCACCAGTGTGTGTTCTCATATGAACAGTTAGATCATAATTTCGATTAAAATGTTTCTTACAAATGTCACATTTATATGGTTTTTCGCCAGTGAGTACTTAAATGATGATAATATTGTTGAAAACGTTTCTCACAAATGTCACATTTATTTGTTTTTTTTACTAGTGTGTGTTCTCATATGAACAGTTAAACCATAACTTCGAATAAAATGTTTCTCACAAATGTCACATTTATATGGTTTTTCACCAGTGTGTCTTCTCATATGAACAATTGTAGTAGAACTGTGTTTAAAACATTTATTACAAATATCACATTTATATGGTTTTTCACCAGTGTGTGTTCTCATATGAACAGTTAAATCATGATTTCGATTAAAATGTTTCTCACAAGTGTCACATTTATATGGTTTTTCACCAGTGTGCGATCTCATATGAACAGTTAAACTACTTCTTTGTTTGAAACAATTCTCACAAGTGTCACATTTATATGGTTTTTCATCAGTGTGCGATCTCATATGAACAGTTAAACCATAATTTCGATTAAAATGTTTCTTACAAACATCACATTTAATTGGTTTTTCACCAGTGTGTATTCTCATATGAACACTTAAACTACAACTTTGTGTATAACCTTTCTTACAAATATCACATTTATATGGTCTTTCACCAGTGTGTGTTCTCTTATGAACACTTAAACTCCTTCTTTGTTTAAAACATTTTTTACAAACGTCACATTCATATAATGTTTTACCATTGTGTGTCCCCACGGTATGGAGGTCATTAATATCATTTATAATTACTATTCTGTCTTCTAGCATAGTTACTAATTCATTTAAGTATTTTCTTTCTGCACTTTCATCAATTACATCTGTTGTTTTGTTATCTCTGTTCTCATTGTTACCAGCATCTATAAAGAACTTATTACTAACATTTTGTGCATTGTCATGAGATTCTAATGGTTCTTCTTTAATTTCAATATTTTCAATCTCATCTACACTTTTAATTTCAACATTTGAAAACTCTTCTTTTAGTTGAAAAATGTTATTATTCGCATGCCCATACTCGTGATTTACTAAATTAATTTGTAAATTACAATCCTGTGGCGCCGAATTGATTGTTTCCTCTTTTACTTCTCTTCTACACACTTCATGTTGTATCGGTCCTTCAGATTTATGATAAACTGTAGTATTCAAAGTAGACTCCATTTCTTAACTAACACAAAGCATAGAAGAAGACACAAAAATGATTTTGTCTTGTTATATATAACGTTTGTATGTTAACAGCTCGTCGTTTTCATTCTAATATTAACCAAAACAAGGAGATATTTCCGCTAACGATTAGGTTCTGTCACATTCAAAAAGCGTGAAATAGATTAGTTCACTTGTACGTAAATGTTTTATAGGAACTACGGCGATTGATATAAACTAAAATTGGCAATCTACAAGGGTAACCAAAAAACTATCTGAAATCTTCGAAACACGAGCTCATTTAAAAAAAACAATTTCGAAAACTTTATTTTTGATTGTTTTTTTCTGGAATATTTCGTAAACCGTTGATTGCACAAAACGACACTGATCGTGTATCATAAATATATCGATCAGCGTGCACATTTCTCTCCCCACACCTGGTTCCGCAGGAAAAAACATCAACTTCAATATTTATTCGCAAACACACTGTCACTGTATATTTATGCACGTCGTGAGACCGCACAGACCGATCGAGCTTTTTCAAAAGTTCAGAACGTTTTTGTAGACCGCCTCCGTCAACGCACCCTGTACATAGAATACACGATACACGTAGTAGGCCTGTGAAATAAAACCACAGTAATAAAGCATTAAGTTAATATTGGATCCTCAGCTATAAGAACAATCCTATTCCTTGAACAATCCTTAAATTAAACAGTTATGGCAATATGCTTTCAGATAAACTCTGTCCCAATTCAATGACTTCATAATTTTTGAACAAGAGAGGTTCTTAATGAGTCATAATGACTAAGAAAGGTTGACACCCCGGAGCGGACACCCTCCACTTTTTTTGCGAATAATTAAGAAAAATTGTCCGTCGTGGACAGTGCCATAAAAAAAATCCACATACGTAAAATGCGGGACGCGGTAAAAATTATAACAGCCCCGCAAAATTCGGGACGTCTGGTAACCCTGATTGACACCCTTACAGCCGTATTCATAGTCCTTCCTTGATGAATAAGGATTCTTTATTCCTCGTTTCATGTTTCATAAATCTACCTTGACCGAACAAGGAACCTTATTGGCTACCTTATCTCAAGGGAGATTGCGAGCTTCCTTGAGGCTTCCTCAATCCTTAAGATAAGGAAGGACTATGAATACGGCTGTTAGCTACTCTGGGTACCCGGAGCGGTTTACTTGGTCCGCCACTGGAGGTTCTCACCTACAACTTAAACTTTGTGATAAAAATTAAAAATTGAATTTGTTAGTTTCAGCAAGTTCATTTGCACCAGTGTACACACGAAGTCGGCTATGGCCAATGTACCCTTCACTGCCTGTGATGTTACCATTGTCATATGCACATTATTCCAAACGAAAAGGGGGCCAAGTTCGATTTACAGCATCACAAACTGATGCTCTAGAAAGAAGATTCAACTCGCACAAATACCTAAGTCCTGAAGACAGACGTCTCCTGGCAGATTCATTAAAACTTACAGACAGACAGGTAATATATATTTTGATTAGGACTGATTTATATTAAAGCGTTTTTTTAATGGTAGATTTATAATTAACGCCTGGTTGACAATCATTATTTTAATTTTGAACAGGTAAAAACATGGTTCCAAAATCGTAGAGCTAAATGGAGACGTTGTAACAGTACTTCAACCAACCACACAGATTCAAAACTGGATAACCAAAGTGAAAGTGATACCGATCCTGAAATATGCGACGTCACTTCAGAATTACCAAAATCACAAACAACAAGCATTCATGTCCATCAAAATTTTTCTAAAACTGCGATATCAACCACAGTTTAAAATATGTTACTGTGGTTTACACTTTTACTATATGTATTCAGTATTATTCAAGATTTTTGTATTATAATATTAATTTAATAAAATATTAGTAGTAATTAATATGGTTGCAGTTATGTGAAATCCATTACGCTATTTTTAATCGGCATAAAAATATAGCAATTTAACATCGTTTAAACCTATCCTTTACCTCTAAGTAGCACCACGAATTCAACTCCGGTATATGATACAAAGAGAATTGTTTTAAAGAAAGTTTTAAAAAAAAAAATTGCTTCATTTTCCCAAGGAAGGTACCACACACTTAAACGTGAAGCCTTTCAAATTCAATTTCTTTTAATTAACACAAATTGCGTCAGTCAAATAAATTCAGCTCTTGCCAATCCATTAATCTGTAACTAACTGAAAATTATTGATTGTCCAAATTAAAATAAACTCCATTAAAAGTACAGGGTATATAATAAATAGAACAAACTGCTGTAAAAACGTAAATTATAATTCAATTGTTTAGACATAAAACCAATTAACAATGAAATGCATAGATGAAAAAAAAAAAAAGTCATTACATTAATAATTGCTAAAAGTTAACTTGATCAAGGCCATTGTAGTCCTAAATTAATAATTCAACACAATGGTAATAATCATACATCTATAAAGTACTATATTGTGAATTCTTTCATTTAGGGCACAGAAATATAACCAACCACGTTTCTCTTTAATGAGCAGCAATTTGTTTTGAAGACTTGTCAAATACTTGATGGTTGACACTTTTAAAGATAACACAGTGGTAACTTCGGAAAACATGATATTTAGTATTGCAAATAGGTCTTACTTTAAAGTAATAAATAAAACTAAAGAACATTACTTTTTGTGAGGTATTTCACAAAGATGAGATTACATTCCACGAGTTATTCACGTAATATAATGTTACATGTATTATTATTACACTGTTGGAGGTCTTCGTCACAAAGAATTTTTATAAAAGGTGTTTGTAGTTTGTATACATGTGACAAAATAATGTTAATCTGTAGTTATAAATTTTATAATTATTAGTATGAAGGCAACTGTCAATCACAAGTTCAACTGAATTGCAGGATTTTATGGTTGACAGACAAGAAAAACATTTGGAAGATATTGTTTTTAATGATTACGAAATCTTTAAAACAAATAATATTAATATAACGCAAAATTTAAATGCAACATAATTTCAAATAAGAATGTACTGCAAGTATAATTTCCTGAAATAGTGTGCCAATTGTGAAACTAATAACTGATGAGAGATATATACATATATTGCAAGCTTAGTACTCAATTGTTTAATGATTGAATGCACCATATAGTAGTTAATAGATATATGATACTACTACGCTACATACAAACGACAACATAGATCCATCTGTAAACTGTTAGAAAAAAATTATATATTCTACAAGGGATAGCACAAAATGTATTTTCTTAATTGTGTAGATATATTATAAAATTTAATAAGTGTTTAATAAAAAATAAACAACTTAAAATGAGTAACTGACATATGTCATACACAGAAGTCACAAAAGTGACAACAATAAAATTACATTTAACTAACTTATTAAATTATCTATTCCATAAAAAATTACAGTATCAGCATGTTACACTTCAGTTGAATTATTTGGTTGCAATGAATAATTGAATTTTGATGCATAAATTAATGTATACCAAAAGCTCACTCAACACAGTTCAAGATGATTGCTCTTGACCATTGTTCTCTTGCGACTTCATGACATCTGGTAGATCCGGTGGAGATGAATAAGGTGTGAGTTCTAAAGCTTCGAAAGCGCCATTTTCGTCCCTAAAAAAATAAAAGAGACATGTCAAAACAATATGATTAATACATAACACAGTCTACTACACAAATTAGGAAGCCTGTCAAAAACTCTGGAACTTTTCAACATAAATTTCCGCTAGATGGCGATAAGAACCATTCGCCATAAAAATCCGTTAGATGGCGATAAGTCTAAGAACCTGTTCTTGCACTAGGAAGGATCTTATTTTGAACAAAAGTGACTTAAAAATTCGGTTAAAATATTTTTATATAAATGCTCCGACTGATTAAATTCGAATTTTGCTAATTTTTTAAGCGAAAGCTTATAAATCTCGCTAATTATGTCAAAATCTTGTACACGAACCGGTTCTTAGACTTATTGCCATCTAGTGATAATTTATGACGAACGGTTCTTAGACTTATCGCCATCTGTGGAATAATTTACGAAACTAGTTACCGGCCTCAGTCATTTTTATATGGGAGTTTCCCAACCTGTGTAGTAGACCGTGATACATAATAATGCAGAATATGGATCTATAGCTATACAGGGTGTCCCAGTCAAGACGAATTATTCAATATCTCTCTTATAAAAACACAATTTTAAAAAGTTTCTAATAAAAGATGTTGGTTGTCATTTACTTCATAACCTAAAATTATTTTCAATTGTACAGTGTTTTGTTTTTACGCACCAATACCTAACTTTGTTTCTTTAAATAGAACACCTGCTATACCTTATATTTTTCAAATTTCAAATTAAATGCTCTTTCAAAAATGTAAAAGGTTTTTTGTGCCTAAAATCAATATTTTTTGAGTTATTTACAGTTTTTTGAAAATATTACTGTGAATAGGACAGGGAAATATTAATATTTCACAACTAAGCTATGTCTGAATGTTTTTCCTTTAAACTTTAGTTATCAATAGTGTCATAGTGATTGCCGACTAATTAAAGTTTGGTTAAACTTGAAACACGAATGTGTAAATTTGTTAAATGAAACACCCTATATATTTTTACATTTTCTTATCGATAATATAATTATCTTTAAAAACTATTTGAGATTGTTTCTCTAAAATTATTATTGCTCAAATTATTGTAGTTTGCATGATATTATTTAACTTTAAATTAATTATAGATGGGTTGGTATCAAATTAATTATACATTGTGGATATTAAGTTTAGTTCTGAAAGCGTTTAATATCCTAGGTTAATAATTGGCCAAAACTAACAGTATTTTAATATCATTTGTTGACGTAGTATATGAAAAAAAAATAAGTAGAATTGAAAGTATTTTCAAGGCTTTTTTTACTTCTACAAGCAGTAACTAAAACGCAAGATATATCTAAACGTCACAGCAAAAGGATAAATTACCAGTTTAAAGCTGACAACACTTCGACAAAGTACAAATTAAAAGGTTTTTATATCTTTAATCGCAAAACTATCCAACTATTAATAAGAACCTACCTTACGGCTAAACCCACTGTAGCGGGGCTTTGAGCTTTTGCAGTGGTGGAAGTTAATCCGTAATCTTGTAACATTTTATCATCTTCCATAACTGTATTTTCCTTATTAAAAAGTTGCTGATTATGTGGTGGTACCTTCAAAATACCTGCAAAACAATTTAATGAACAACAAATAACGTCAGATTAATTTTCTATTCATATATTTCAACACAGGTAAGTATTCACAGGTATCGCAACATTTGTTGACAGTTTAGTCTTACCTTCTATCATTTTTTTGAGTTCCAAAACTGTAGTAGTATCTTTGGCATCAGTAAATATTGTTAATTTTTTTCTCCGTATCATCAAGAAAACATCCTAAAAAAGTCAACATTAAAATATATGGATTATAAATATCAAATGAAGGTTATGTTTCGTAAAATATTAACGTCATTATGTAAGTACTCATACATTATTGAAGAAAAATTTAGGATCACTCACCATTTTTGTAACTTTTGTAAAGTATCAAAACCGACAAGATAATAAAATATGTGTTGTATTCATTGATTAATTATTACTAATCAAACAATTACCACTGCAAATACTGTCAATGATTTGACGTTTGACATAAACGGTGGTTGGCGGTTTTAGAATCTAGGCTGCGACATTATCGGCAAGGTTTGCAGACGACGCAAACTTTAACTTTCTAAATGCATTTTCTTATTATTTAAAAATTATTGATTTATAAAGAATGGAATTACTAACTTTTGCGCACATATTAACAAATTACTTTTTCTAAAACTGATTTTGTGGCTTCTTATCGTTCTATCTTTTTTTTTTTAATTTTGCCACTGATTTTACGAAAAACAGCATAATACGCTCGTGAAAAAGTAAGAATTTAACCATCAAAAATAAAATAAAGGGAAATAACAAGCCATACAAAAACGAATGACGTTTGAATTTGTTTACATATAAAATTTAATATTTTTTTAAAAAAACATGTTTTCTTCCATATCTCTATATATTTTTATCATTTCCGTCTCTGGCATCTACTAAAAAAAATTACATTTGTGCAAATGTCTATTAAAGTAAATTAATATCAGTATATACAGATAAATTTGGCAAATTTCTAAGGTGTGTTCCTCGAGTATTTTAAGTAAAAAAAGTTACGGATTTATGGCCCATTGAAGCAAAAGTCGAGGAATTTTATTACGTGTTCGTCTTGCTGAGCGAGTTATAGCAAAATATATTTATCTGAGAAAATGGTAACGCTAAGATGCACTATTTCCCTACATTTTTAATGCTTAGCCATCAAGCCATCTGCTTCAATAATCCATGACTTTCTCGAATCGAACTCTTACTGATTAAACAATAATTTTACTTAAAATCACTTTTGAAGTTTGGCAAATTACTCTTGAAATGCCCTGTATATTATTTATGTGTGATAAATATGTAGTTATTTTATTTAATCATAGGGAGAAGGGAGCATCCGAAAAAAGTTATTTTTCATTAAGATTATCGGCAAAATAATAATAAATAAATATTATTAATATGAAACTGAGAGTGAAAAATTTTTCAAAACGCTTTTAAAAAACGAGTGGGATTGTAAACCATCTCATTCTATTTTAAAATCTCTTAGAATAAATATCAATGGAGAAACCATTAACTACACAAGGAAAATAAATGTGTTCCTTGAAGACATCCGTTTCTTTAAATGAAATTATCAAAATGCATTAGAAGCATATTAGATTAGTGCCATGCTGGTTGTGCTCTTCAAATACTCATATAAAACACGAGATTTGTTTGTTCCACAATACGATTTGCTATTGAAAGTTGTCAAGTGTTGTTGGTTGGTTGGTAAGCAATTTTTATTTCTATACTATCCTTCATTTTCAACGTTGCATGTTTAAAATCTCAATATTAGCCAGTAATAAAAATTTAAACGCAGCTATGAGAAGTTACTACGAAAGACTCGGGGAATTACGTTATACGTATAAGTAAAAAGTACCGAATGTCATGGCATTGAATAACAAATAAAAATTAATAACGCACAAGTAAATATGTATAAAGATATATTAAGGCTCCGAGTCAAAATTAGAGGTACAATGGGAACATTGTTGAATTTATTTTATTTTTATTGTGATTACAATAGAATTGAAATTTGGTATGCACGTAATACACACCACCTTTTGTTTCTCACTATTATTTATTAAAAATAAACAAATGATAAACTTGCCCTATGTCTCCTTGATTTTACTTTGCTGTTTTTAGACTCATAAATATTTTTTTGCAGGTAGACGATAAAAGCCATTATACTTACACATTTTGTGTTGAAAACTATTGCATATCGTGACGACATAATATTAAAATCTGTAAAAAAAAAATGGTTGAAAATATTGAAGTGTTTTCATCAAAATTAGTGTTTTCGAAACGATGTGCTACAAGTTCCTTACAATTGTACAATTAAACAAAAGTCGTTGGGGCGGGCTACTGTAACCCCCTTAAATAGAAAGCCATATATATATTTTTTTAAAAACCTCCGGCACTTTTAACTTAATTAGGGTAACAATTTTTGATAAAAATAACCTCACAATATAAAGCAGTAAAACCTTGCTACAAAGCTGTAGTTATGTTTAAAAAAGAATTCGGCTGTTCTACGTCTTTTTTTTGACAAAATCTGTGGCTGCATACAAAGTCGTCCGTTTTAAGTTGATGTGGCTTTGATTACCAGTTGTCACAGCATAATTCCAAGGCACTACAGGTTTTTCTCACACCGGCGTTTTGCATTTTTTTTTAATTTTCAGTTATTGGAAAACTAAAAATTAATATTGATTAGATTTGTAGACACAGAATTTTTTCCTCTACAAAAACCTAAATGCCCTTATTTTTCTAAAATAATTAGGGGAGATATTATACAACTTTTAAAATTTTACCATTGAAATTACCATGTTGCGTAATCCAATTCTACACCCTGTATACTAAGCAAGAAGCAACTAAAAGTTATTGTAGATTGGGTGTTTTTTTTCCAGTTCTCGATTTTTGTCAACGTTGTAAAATTATCTTTTGGTTTAATACTAAATTCCTTAAGGATTTCTGTGGCTGCTTATTGTACGCCTGTTGAGGATTAATTTTGGTAAATATATTTTATTAAAGTCATATTTTTTAAAAGCTGTATTTTTCGAAATTTTCCTAATACTAAATGAGAATTTTAATACTTTATTAATTTTTTTCTCGCAAAATATCCTTGTGAAGAAACACTAAATAGAGAAAATTTACTACAAGTCAATCAGTTTATCTTGTAAAAAAGCAACAACCAACTGTTGGTATGTTATTATATTATTATGGATAGTGCCAGTTCTTGATTTACGAATGTAATACTGTAATTTCGTGTGGCTTTCTAATGCAGAGTAGTCCTGTATTTCTTAATTTGTTAAAAAAAAAAAACGGAGCTTCAAATGTTGTAAATGTATATTTCCTCTTTAAGAAAATTGCAGTGGCTTATACATATTTGGCATAAATTACTAAACACTTTCAGTGGCGTAGTCAAGGGGGTCAGGGGGGGGTTGAACCCCCCATAGGTTCGCTATAAGTCGTTACAGAGCTGAAAAACTGTAAATTCTGCGCTAAAAAATGAAGATAGAAATGCATACCTAATCAACTACTGAATTTTTACAATACAAATATACGCTCGTATCTTCCTTGTTTACTCCTGAACTGAAGGAATAACATTATTCGAAAATCTTACTGGGAAACAATTAATAATCTAGAGCACATAAATGAACTGCACGTGTAAAAAAAAAAAACTATTTTCCAGTTGTATTATGTGATTTGTTTTCTGGTCGAAATAAGTCGTCCTTCAAGCAATATGACTCCAATTTAATTTGTGGTACAACGCTCTTATAATTCATAGTATGATTGGAACCATGTTATAAATTAAATATAGGTAGAAAGATACAAAAGGATATTGTTAGCTGTAAAAGCTACTGTAGTTTTTGACAAACAGGAAGTAAATAACAGAATATTTCTATTATTAATATCCTGTTCGTTAATGTGTAACATTTATCAAATTACTACGCCTTCGCAAAAAAAAACTGTACCTATGAGGACAACCTCTGCGAATCAGAATTAGTAACTATATTTTTTTGGTATGAAAATTGATCATATGTACTTTATTTTGTTTAAAACCAAAAAATTATCACTACAATACTCATATACCTAGGCATAGGTTTATAACGTACTGATATCTTATAAATTTTGAAAACTTTTTCGTCAAAATTATTGTCAAAAGTATTAAATATTTAATTGATTGGAAAGGTAAATACACATACTATCCATTTTTTTTTTGTCATATTTATGTGTCATATTTCCGTTATTGCTATAAACATCGAAACCATTTATGGAGATTATTTTTAGATTATTTTTTTTAAGAAAAACATGGTAGAACGTGGAAACAAACAAAAAAAAGATGTAAAACCTTTTAAAACTCATGTGCAACAAGTTACGAATGTTTTTTAATTGGTTGTTGAGATAAACATTATAAATATTTGAACATAAGATAAACAACAACATACTACATAACTGCTAATTCTGACTATATTGTTGTCATCTTACGTTCAAATATTTATAATGTTTATCTCAACAACCAATTAAAAAACCTTCGTAACTTGTATCACATGAGTTTAAAAAAAATTTACACTTTGTTTTTTTTGTTTTCACAGCCATCTATGTTTTTCTTTAAAGGAAAAACTAAAAAAACCTTCGTAACTTGCGCATTTTTAAAAATAACTACATCAACCCTTACATATTTGGAAAGAGAAAAAAATAAGAGATTTAAATAAACCATAGCCGACTAATAACTTCTCCTTAAAAAAAGGTAAGTTTGTGTCATAACTTTTTAGCGGCCAGCATAAAATTTTTATTTTTAGTATCTATGAATTTTAAATTTAAAAATTATCCCCACAATTTTTTTCCATATTTATAACAATAACGTCGATATGACAGATTATAAATATGACAAAAAAAACACTTTTTTCCAATAACTCAGAAACCGGAAACGATATAATACGGTTCTGAGTTTGTCTCAAAAAACTGCACATTTTTGGTAATTTAACCGTTTCTCTATCTTGAATATTAAGCGAGATACCATGTAATTCCATCGAATTTGGACCACCCTGTACAGCTAATAATGTATACAAATCCAGATGTGTTACGAAATTGTTAAATTAGCAATTTTTCTTTAAATTTGAATACATAGTTACTTATTAGAATAAAAGATTAAAGCAGGCCTCGAGGCGGGCGCGCATATCTCATAATTACGAAAACCAATGATCATTAAAACTATATTAATCGCGTAACACAACCTTAGATTTTATTTTTAGAACAAGATTTACATTAATTAATAATTACAACAACCAGAAGTAATGTGAGAGATTCTTACATAAATGGATTAGTTGACAGGTCTAAAAATTTTACAGCTTTAAATAGGAACCAGGAAACGACAATGAAACTCATACTTTTTTTTACGCTCACAGAATAATACAATGGTTATTTTTTTTATACGAGAAATAAAAATGGAACAACAGTAAGAAAAACAAAAGTTTAAATGAGTTATTACTGCTGGGCAAGGAAGTTGACAAAATGGTATATTTTATGTAAAGCAGTACACATTATTATATTGTACATAAATTATTAGGAAGAAATAATAAATAGACTTCCGGAAATAAAACAAACGACGGGTCGACATCCGGGTCCCTCGTCCTTGTCGAGACAACTTGTCTGTCAAACATGTAAAAATTCTTGCTACTAGTTTGTTGAGAAAGTATCGCTATTTTCTTTATTCAATCACATGTAGTATCAACTTGGCAAGGATATAAAAATATTTACAATGGATGTTAATCGCCCATTGGCTCAAAAGTGGTTAACAGCACGTGTTCCATTGTCTTAAATTGACTCAAAAGTACTGGAAACTGTCTTAAGGTTTAAACTTGCCCGGCACGTGGTAGAACTCACACATAGTGATAACGTCCTATGATCTTATATTACAATTTAAAAAACTATTAACAATTCGCAGACCACAACACTCGTTTGTTTAAAAGCAGGAATTGTTAGTAGTTTCAATTAATTAACTGTGCAATTAACGCCAAGTGCTGCGTAAGACTGATTATTTCCGGATATATAAGTGTTATAACAAGTAAGATTTTTAAGATTAAATTTATCATATCATCGTGTTTTGTTTCACAACTATATCCAGCAAAAACTAGTAGAACAAAAATTATATGTATCAAGCAAATTATTTACATTTATAGATTATATACAAAATGTAGGTAGCTGATATTAGTAATTGGCTACGTTCAACTTTTTTTTTTTGTATTAAAAAAAAACTTTTTAGTAATGTGCTGGGCTACTTTATTTGCATTACTTGATACTCAAATTTCGGTCTCATTAAATTATTATTTACCTATATCTGACCAACTAGCATTGCAAATTTAATAAATTAAAAATTAAAATCGTATGTATGTAGGTTTTACTACCACTTACATATATTTACATACAGGGTTGCGCAAAAGTATGGAAACAGACAAATATCTAGAATACCATTGCAGATATAACAATGAAATTTTGTATCTGAGCGTTAGGGTATTTTTCGGGTTCAATGAAAATATTGATGTTGCAATACGACTTCAGGTTCAACCGGAAACGGGCTCAAACTTTGAAATTGAAGACCTTGGTGCAAGAAAGGGATATGTGCAAAAAAGTAAAAAATAAGACTTGTACAGAAATGGATTTTAAAATTTGCGCTTTTCATATGGTGCAAATGTGGGATAAGTAGGGTTTAGAAAAATAATTTCTATAAGCCCTACTTATCCCACATTTGCACCATATGAAAAGCGCTTATTTTAAAACCCATTTCTGTACAAGTTTTTTTTTTTTTACATTTTTGCACATATCCCCTTCTTGCACTAAGGTCTTCAATTTTAAAAGGAAAACTATATATTTTTACATTTCCGGATTCCTCTTAAAATTTACTTTAAAAAATGTATGAGGTTATATGGGCCTAAGGTCAATCGTTTTCGTAAAATTTACATTTTTATTAAAATTTTGTGCGATACAGCACTTTTAATTTTTTTTTGCAATTAAGTTCTTTAAAAAGGCAGTAAAATTTCGTTTAAACATTAGATTAACAATAGATAAATTAACACTTTGCTCGAACTTAACTTTTAAAATATTATACAGGGTGTTTTTTTACGGTTGGTCAAAATCGTGAATCTTTAAACATCGATAACTCAAGTTTCTTAAATACAACACTCTATATGTTTTTACACAGTCTTGTAGAAAGTTTGATTGTCTTTCAAAAACATTAACCATGTTTAATACCTAAAACTAATATTTTTTAAGATATCGCGATTTTATTGTAAATTATTAGGGCAACGTAATATTTTACTTCAATTTACTACAAGAAAACAAAGTGTATTAAAATAACAATGTATTAGTTTAATTAAAAATCAATATACTCATGACTACCAAAAATCTATACCAGTTTCGAAGCTCTCAGCTCTTCGTCAGTAGATTAATATCTTTAAATTTACATTTAAAATTAATCAATTATACAATTAAAACATTTAATAAATGTAATTAATTATATAAATTTTTTATTTTAGTATTAAAAAATAGTGTTTCTCAAACGTTTACTAATACATATTAATTTTAGAGCCCCTTTGAATTGCTTCAAAAAATCATTTGATCCTGTTGATCTCTTCTTCAAAAAAGAAGTACAATTGATAAACTGGTAGGCTTGTTTAAATTACAAATATTGTTTAATGACGCCAAACGCATTTGCTTTTCGTCTCTAATGTTTGAAGATAAATTAGAGATCATTAACGAGATTTAAAAAAAAAAACTAAAGGTTTTACTGCTTATCTACCCAACTATGTAATATTTTGATATTTTAGACCTGCTGAAGGTGCACCACAGTATGAGAAACACTGCATCACTTATTTGTAAATAATACTAAAATAGTTATTTATGTACCAAGGCAGTGAAGTTCGACTTCGTCTCGGCAAATAACCACGCGAGTTTTAAAAAGAAACTTTACTGCCTTGGTACATAAGTAACTATTTCCTGCAATCGTCGAAGAAATAGCGAAAAATCAAGCAAATACATAAAGTTTTACTTCATCTGTCAAAATCTCATTCTCCTGTCAAAAATGTATCTTTGAACAAAAGCATGCTCAATTTTTCTAAATTCAACCAATTAGCGTAGCGCATTTTACTTTTTTACTCCCTAAAAGTATTTTTTACTGCCTAAAAATCTTTTTTACTGCCTAGGCAGTAAAGATTATTACAGCTGCTTTTGGGTACTTGTTGAGCTAGTTTAAAGACGATTACAGAAAAAATATTTTTAACACCGGTAATAAAAAGAAAAAAGTACTGTTTAATAACTTGAAAAACCAATCTTAATGTGTTACAGGAGACAATTTTGGGCAACAATGTTTCTCCAAACATCATTATTCCTTCTTATATTATCACCACTCTTGACAGAAGCAAATCCTATTGGTAAGTTATTCATTTTATTGTCAGCTCATAAATCAAGATGAAAAACTCTTATGGTGCCTGTACACCTGAGAGTAAAGTACTCTCGAGAGTAGCGTCGCCAAGGATACAGCCCCTGAGAGTAACTCGCGATTGGCTGTATCCTTGGCGACGCTACTCTCGAGAGTACTTTACTCTCAGGTGTACAGGCACCATTACGGGGGCTTGTACAGAGAGGAAAAAATTACATCGATATTTTCAATATCAGAACGTTTTAACTAACTGTAAACTTTAACAAAACGCGTTTAAATGATTAAAATAGCTATATTCCAGCAAGTTTTTAACACTTTAACAAGTTAAATGCTAATAAGGACAGTTATATTTTGCAATTTAAAGGCTACCCTTGTATGTAATTCAGTTTATGCATGGCTAGTACCGCGTAGGTAGATTTTTGGTAACTTTACAATTTTTTTATAAGTTTAATTAAATGAAATGATTCAACATTTAAGTATTAAAGAAATATTTTAATAACAAAATATTTTTTATTGTAGAGATGGGGAAGTTAATTCGTTAAAGTGTTTCATGTAAAATTTAATTGTTGATCTATAGCATTTTTTGTTTCAGGAGTATGCATAAGAAACTGCGCCCAATGTAAAAAAATGTTTGGTCCCTACTTTGAAGGACAACTCTGCGCGGACGCTTGTGTTAAGTTCAAAGGCAAGATAATACCTGACTGTGAGGACATAACATCCATAGCCCCCTTTTTAAATAAATTTGAATAACGTGTCTGATTTGTTTTAATTTTGCAGTATTTTACGCTCCTAAGATATTTATGTATTTATTTTAGTTTCTAATACGAGCCCATTTAGAAACAATTTATTATAATTTTTGCAATTTATTTTAATTTTTCGCCTGTGATGTATTATAAGAAATAAAAATAAATCAAGGTTTTCGAACAGAGGCGTGTTTTTTTGTGTATTAATATGTGCTTGTCAGATATTGTACAACAAATGTTACTAAACATTTATATCAGTTAAGATGGCAGTGAAAGTATTTTCGATATTAAATTACGACATTTAAAACAAGTTTCGTGTTAAAAAATTTTCATTGCCTTTTAATTTGAGCTAGAAACCTACTTCTACTTAACATTAAATGGACACGAAACATTTAAATAAAATGTAGAATTTACAATTTACAATAGATAGTTTTCGTACTGTCAAACAAATGGTCAGTTATTCATTGTTATCGAGCATGTAATAGTATGCATTAATTTCAATTTAATCATCTTTAAGGCAACATTGTTTCATAAAATATTCACTAAATAACTATTTGAACACGAAAATAATTTTACACTCGTGTTTCAAGTTTATATTTAAATAACAAAATATATATACAATTAGCAAAAGTGAACTCCATATCCAACCAGACCACACCATCACTAACAACATGATAACTGCTTTTACAAATGTCAAAACACTTAATATACACCTTCTTAATATCGCGTTACCCCCGGTCTCCCCCTTATGTTCCATATATTGTTGAGACCACCTGTTAAACAAAAATAATAATAATAATAATAACAATAATAATAATAATAATAATAATAATAATACATACATACATACAAAAATAATTCCGGGGCTTTGTTTCGGTCCGGGGCTTTGTTTCGATCCGGGGCTTTGTTTCGGTCCGGGGCTTTGTTTCGGTCCGGGGCTTTGTTTCGGTCCGGGGCTTTGTTACGGTCCGGGGCTTTGTTTCGGTCCGGGGCTTTGTTTCGGTCCGAGGCTTTGTTTCGGTCCCGGGCTATGTTGCGGCCCCGGGCTCTGTTTTGGTTTCCAATTGTGGCCAATAAGGCCATCTTGGCCATCGTGGTCGTCCTGTAAATAATAATAATAATGTTCGACTTTTTAAAATGAGTTGGTTTCAGCATAAAGCAACGCATGTGTCGATTTAAAAACATTCATTCGAAATTCAATTGTTACCAAGAAAACAAAAAGAAAACTTAAAATCTTACATGCGTTATAGCAAATATTGGCACATTTAAATTAATTTATGGTTTCTCATTCAAGTAACTGCGTCATGAAAATTTGTATCGAATTTGGGGTAAATAGCCTCAAAATTGTTTGAAAAATATTTAATGAAAAATAAACTGGTCGAATCAGCTTACATGGGAATTGGACATGGAAACTGTAATTATACCTCTGCAAACTAAAAACACTTGTTAAGTCTTTCTTTACATGTATATGGGGTTATGAAGTTCATTTATATTGGTTTACGTTGTACAATGTAATTCACGATTTAAAGTTAACCACTAACCGTCCTTAGTACCGCAAACTTTTTTTTTAAATCTCTTACTCGTTACTACTAAGTATTAGATAAGTATAATTCTAATTTTATGAATAAGTATATCGTCTAACTCTAAAGACTCTAAAGGGTTAAGTTGAATGATATTTTTAAGGGGTTTGGCATGTTATATTTACCGAAATATCCCTAAAATATTTCGCACCCTAAAAATATACTTAATTAAAAAACATAATTTGATTAATTTGTTATTTTAATAAAAATGTATTACCTATTGGTATTTTTTTACTTTACTGGTGATTTTAGTTATAAAATTGTAATAACCGATAAAGTTAACAAAAAAAAACGATTCAATTTCTGACTTGCATGAAATTGAATTATTTGAGATATTTATAACTCACAATGCAAGAAAATAGAATAATAAATGAACGCGAATATGAAGCCTATCGTAATTCGTAACACAGGACGCCGCCTACTCGTAATAAAAACACGTTGTTTTTAAGCAAATCTGTGAAATATTGGATCGCAATAAATTGCACGCATAAATAATGAAACCTCTCCAATTCTATATAAAATGCAACGCTAAGGGTTGACTTCCACTATATCGACAACCCCTGAATTATCGTATACACAACATGGTAAGGCCACAATAAAAAATATTGATCGATATTTTATTAAATCACTAAACTAATGTACTAGTAGTGATCAATGTTTAAATTAATTTTTGTGTTAAACTATGCGCATGGGGTTGGTTAGTGGTGTTAAAATAATTTTTGTAACCATTCTTAGTACAGATTTGGTGCATTCTGCTGTTTATCTCTTGCATTATGGACCATCATGGATGTTTGCAGTGGATCGGTTGGCATTTGCATAACGTAAGTAGAATTACAGTACCGTAATAATTTTACTTCTTCAGCTATATACATTTACAAAATTATTTTTGTAAATTATAATTACTAGGTATGTTAAGATAGAGCAGCCTTTTTTAAACTCTACCCCTAGTGATGAGCGTTGTCTGACTAATCAAATAATGATTGTTAGCTCTTAACTCTTTAAACGACTTTTAAATTTTCATGAAAAACATTAATAAATCCTTTAATGTTTTACTTTATAAATTTCCAACAATAATACAGGTTGCGATATCTATTGGTTATATTTTCTACTTGTATTGTTGTAAACAGGAGCTTATGAAATAATAACAGGTTGAAAATACATGTACTACGAATGCGACTTTGGACTCTTACTTGTAATGTGTTAAAGAAAGATAACAATTTTCTTGTATTCTTGAGTAGTAAGCTAAACTATACTAAATAAACCCCAACATTGCAGAACGTCTGATACTTAATATATTTGCATGCTTTGAAAAACACAGTTTTTATAAAGCGGGTGTTGTATTTAGTCTTCAAAGCAATTAATACAGAAAACCTGGCATCGCAAAGAAAATACGACAAAAGGCAAGCATGTGAAAAGCCTTTAATAAAGAAAACTTGCAATCAAATTAGCTCCAGAAATATACGAAGGATTTAAAGGCAAATTTTTATTTTTTTTACCACCTTTTGCCAAATCTATAAATTGTTGTAAGGAGAGACCAACAAGATTATTGTCAAATTGTTCCTGGCCCAATATTCACTTAATTGCATGACTTCTTCTGCAAAAAATATTTTCGGAATTATTGCTCAAGATTGCTAATCCATGCTGTAATTCACTACTGGTGAATTTTTTGCGGTAAATTTATTCAAGCTGGAAAATATCTTAAGGCCTTTCTAATTCATCTTGTTGTTCCATAACACGTAAAAATAGAACTATTTATGAACTCATTCCATATTTGTTAATAATGGGCAATGTCAAAATAAAAACTATTAAAGGGGGACGCAAACTTATCCGAGATTTAAAAAAATGGGAAATGAGTGACAAAATTCGTGTTTCAAAAACGAGTCACTCCAGTACTATACAACAAACTTTCCTCAAATCACGATCCCTTATTTATTTGTTTGAAAAGATGTAGGAAAATGATCAAGTTTAAAGAATTTGACAGATTTACATGCACATGAAAGTCGTTTAGTGGCCACACCAACTAGTTTTTTTCCCAAACGCAAAATACTGTAAAATTCATGTCACACGACATGCATTTAAAAATATCCATGACAACAAAAACAATAAACATAGACGTCAAATATCCTAGTATGAAACTTCTTATGGAAGATTTTTAATGGTTAATATTAGTCTATGAAGTCAGAAAACAGTAGCGCACCACAAGTAACGCTTAGACCCGACGCTCCTGTTTACATTCCCCTCACAAAAAATCCTATTCAAGCTATATTTGAACAAGCCTCAGATACAGAGCCCCAGTGTTCGCGGTACTCCAGAAAAACAGTTCGCAAATTAATCGATTCTTTCGGGCCTAGGCCAATATTGGGCACGAAAGTTCCTTTTCCGCGTCCCATACTAGGACGTAAAAATGAAAACACGCCAAACGTTAAAACTGAAGATGAATTTACAACTAAAGAATACAAGTCCAGTAGTCGGAAGGCACATCGAATGAAAACTGACGAAAATGATTGTTGTTCAAAAACGAAAAAGCAAAATAAAGTGTAGACTTTTTATTATGTTAACCCTACTATGTATATACGTTTGTGAGTGTTAATTTTTAGCAAAAATACATAATTAAACATAGATAGTCAAACGATTATATTACATAAACTCCCGGGCAATATCCATTCAGGCTGAGCACTGACCAACATCAAAAAGAATGTACACAATTCTCAAAAAACGACAAAGAATCCTTTTATTTTATTTTTATTTTATATTTCTTCGCTTTAAGATACCGAAAAAACAACTTGGGGTATCATCTTATCGCGTGAAAAATTGTATGTCCAGCTCCATTGTATTCTATTTCATTGAGATAAAATTTATAATGTACATACAAAAATGTTCTAAATTCGGTTTTGCAAAATTTACAAGTGAATACAGTTCGTTTCCAAATAATATTTATTAGCCGGTGTTAAGAATAAATTCATCATTTTTTAAAGTTTTATTGAAAAATGGAAGAGGCGCAATGTGGCTTTAGACCGGGTAGAAGCACGCAGGATCTAATTTTTACGTTAAGACAGTTAAGTGAAAAAACATTGGAACATTCAAAGATGGTGTAATTGTGCTTTATCGATCTTTCTAAAGCCTTCGATAGAGTGCCAAGGGAAAAGATCTGGAAGATATTGAAACAAAGTAGAGCGCGAGAAGGATTATTAAACGCCATCAAGAGTTTATATAAGAGTAGTAGAAATTATGTACGAACCCATAACAGCAGTTCCCAGGAATTTATAACAACAGTGGGAGTAAGACAAGGAGGCACATTAAGTCCACTGCTCTTTATAATTCTTATGGTTAAAACAATTAAATAATGTAAGCAAAACACAAAGTAAGCCTACTGGGGTTTGAATAAACTAAAACCAATATCCTTAACAGAATTAGCCTTTGCAGATGATGTGGTGCTATTAGCTAAAAGCGAAAAGGACTTGCAATTCAATCTAGACGTGTGGGCAGATACATTAAGTAGATATAATATTAATATTAATATAACAAAGACAAAGGTTATGGTTATAGCGAAAAATCATGAACCAGTTACAATTATGCTAGACCAAAAAAAAAAATAGAGCAGGTAGCAAATTTTAAATATTTAGGAACAATAATTGCAGAAAATGGTAAATTGGAGGAAGATCTGAATAAAAGAATAGCGGCAGCGACGAAATTTTACTACGCCACTAATAAATGTTTGATAAGTAAGAAGGAAATAACAAAAGAAACGAAGACGCGAATTTTCAATGCAGCGTACGTACCCATTCTCACGTACAGTTCAGAAACTTGACAAAGAATACCGGTACAGGAAATTAGATTTCTGAGAATAGAGGGATGTAGAATGATAAAATCAGTACGAAAAAAACTCGAAATAACCTAGGAGTAACAGATATTGAGAAAAAGATGGCGACGAATCAATTAAGTTGGCTTGGACATCTACTACGCATGCCAGAAAGTAGATACGCGAAAATAGGATGGAAAATGAAGATGGAGGGAAAAAGAAATAGATGAAGACCAAGAATAAAATGGGAAAAAGAAGTGAGGCAGAGACTAGAAGAAAAAGAAGTCAAGTGGAGAGATGTGCCACAATTAGCTAACGATAGGGAGGAGTGGAGGAACATAACCGGAAATAGAAAAGCATACCACCGAAAGGTACAAGAGGAACCGATTAAGAAAAAGATATAAAAATGTTCTAACTTCGGTTTTGCAAAATTTACAAATGAATACAGTTCGTTTCCAAATAATATTTTATTAAGCCGTGTTAAGAATAAATTCATCATATTTTTTTTTAGTTTTAATGAGAAATTTAGCTAAAATTATTTTTTTCACTGTGAAAAATGTCTTCAAAATGTGTGCCCTCGGAAATATTTTAATTCCAAAATAGTTTGAACGTGCCTGCTGCGTGATCTGGCATTTTGATAGTACTTGCGTACAAAATTGGGGTAAATTGCCATTTTTTCATTATTAGGAAGAAATCTGATTCCTGGAAAAAAGTTTTGCTGTTTTTATAAAAACGACGATGTTACTGAAGAGATGAAAGTTGAACTTTGTAGCGCTAAGTTTTTCGGTATCTAAAAGCGAAGGAATGAAAGAATTTTTTGTAGTTTTCCGAGAATTACTTTTTTAAATAAATTATTGACTAAGCATAAAAGTATGCAACTTTGCCCCAATTCGTAGCCTTTAAGATAGATTAAACAATGTTTTCATCTTCCACTGTACAATTAACGCAAAATATAAAACAAAGTTTTTGAGAGGAATTAATTGCCGTAAACAGATTTTTGATATCTTTTTTAATTTTCGAAATATAGCCAAAAACCGATGTTTGGCAATTTTCAAAAATATTAAATATCTCGCATTTTAACACCAGTGTTACTTTGTGCAATCGGGCCTTAAGTTTTCTGCGTTTAATACATTTAGAAAATCCGATCACGGATTCATTATAAAACTACCAACATTTCACATTTTTTAACATGTCTTGTTCGCCTCGTGTTAAATCTCATTTTCACATTTTTTTTTACTCTATGATTGTTAATAACAACTGTAAATGTTGTTTATAAAGAGATGAAGTAAAAACATTTTCAAAATTCAAACATTTGTAAAAACAGAATGACGATTTTCGCTACCAATGTAACGATAAACATTTCTTATTGTTTGCAGAATTATTTTTTGATCTACCCCAGTGAAAACTTACAATTTACTATTGAAAATCTGTGTACACCTTATGTATTGTATAAATCAACAAAAATAGGCACTGGAATTCATGTTAATTTAATTAAGTTTACTTTTCATCTTTCACTAAAGTGGGTTGATAGCACAAACCCGTTTTTTAAATTTATGTAAAATGTAAAAAGCCAATACAAAAAAAATGGGTTGCAAATAATTAAATTAGTACAACATAATAACAACAAAGTTTAACTAATTTGAACCTTCATTTATACGTTTTCGTTAGCTTTAGCAAATTAATTATTCAGGACACTCCAATAAATACAACACCTACCAATTCTGACCTAATAATTTTTTTTTAAATGAACATAATAGGTTAATTAACTGATAACTTAATTTAATATCTGAAGCAAATAAAACATAGTTTCGACATTTTTGTAACATGGATTGTAAAACTCTCGTTAAATAATTTTTGCAGATATAAAATTTTACCTTTTTTTTAATGAAAATTATTATTTTCTTTATACCTATGTATATAAAACTTCACCTCTTGATTTTAAGCGTCGCTAATAATGAAACCCTTCTCAATACTAGCAAATATTCCCCAATCCTATAATTTATTAATTTAAGGTAAATATCTTTGGTTTTTATACTTTATATTTAAAATTTAATACAAAAAACAATTGCATGAAACCTTTCCGGTCATTGGGACAAGGTTTTAGGGTCGCTAAGTGGTTTAAAATTTAGCATAGCTACGTATATGCGTTCAACCTGCAATTTAATAAACGAAACTTTTTTTTTTCAGCAACTGTGTTCAGTGCAAACAGATGTTTGGTCGTTATTTCCAAGGAAAAGCTTGTGGAGACGCTTGCATTACCAGTAATGGGGGATTTACACTCGACTGCAATAATCCTAAGACATTTGGCAATTTCTTAAAGCGTTTTTATTGAGTTAAATGCAAATGTAATTAATATAATCTCAATAATTTATTTTGGTAATAAAAAGTGAATCGATATAAGTTAAATCAATCCTGTTTTCATTTAAAATAAAACAACAAACATTAAATTTTAACATTAAGTTACAACTTTAAACTCATTTTCTTGAAACAACGGTTTAAACATGAAAAGTTTCAACATTTAAGTGAAAATGTGCATTAGATATCAAATACGTCATATACCTACCAGTTAGGTCCATGCAAGAATTATGAAATATTAATGTGACAGTACTCATAAATTCAGTACCTATTTAATACTAGCAAAAACAAAAATTTAATAATTTTACGCTGTAAGTATACAGCATCAGTCAAAAAGTGTGCAACAAACGAAAAAGTTTTTTATTATTGACTTTTCAAAAAATGTGATTCTTGATAAAAGTTGGTGCCATGTTCTAAAACCCATTTTAAGATGAAAAAAGTCTAGAAGTTCATAGGACACTAGATTTTAGCGATTCTAGAAATATTCAGTTTAATATTAGACATATTTTTGAATTTTAAACACGGTTTTTTGACATTTCTTGGTAACTCTTAAAACAAAAGCACTTTACTCTCGCAAAGATTTCTAAAATCGCTAAAATCTAGTGGCATGAGTTTTTATTCAATTTTTTTCATCAAGAATAAATTTTTTTGAGAAATCAATAAAAAACTTTTCTATTTGTTGCACACTTTTTGAATGGCGCTGTAAATTAAGACTTTTAAATTAATTCGTGCTTTTAAAAAACTTTTTTATTGATTTAATAAAAACTATGAAAATGGTGATACTTCAAGAACTTAAATATTGCGCCCATACAAAATAATAGTGTGTTAGAAATTTAAAAAAAAACAAATGGCAATCGAAAACTTTATATTTGATTTTTTAAAACCTCTTTAAAAGGTTTCCTGCTAGAGGTCTTTCAAGATAAACTGAACCGCAAAATGCGCAAAGAGAGGGGATGGCGCTTAAAATGTACACCTTTCTAAAAACGTTATATTATTATAGGTTACTAGCAGTTAGCCCGTCCTAGGGCGGGAATATTGTATATATTAATTTTAAACTATTACTTTTTATAATACCGTGAGCTGCAAGTTAGACACTGTTATGTAATCCGTGAGTAAAAATTTACGGTTCATTAGACACAACTCAGTCGGTCAAATGAACCCGTAGTAGTTTACTGCGTTACTATATTCATGCGTTACAGAGTCAGTCACAGATAAATAGATAAACAGAGTCAGGCTGGACTTTTATATATATTTATTATTATTATAACCCCGTTGTTGAAATAGATTAACGTTTTTAGGTGGAGCAGTAATTAACGCTCTAGACGAGTTTTGGTTTCTGCGTCACAGTTCAGTTTATCTTGAAAGACCTCTAATGTCAATGTAAGAACACAGTAGTGTGCAAAAGCTTTACAAAAAGTAAGTTTCAATTTTGTCACCCTAGAGTTGTTTTGTTTCATAGCACACGTAAATCGTATTTATAAGGAACAAAAGAACTCTAGGGCGATAATTTTATAATCGGGCGTTGATATTTCAATTTTATTTCAGATTTTTATTGGACATCAAAATGCACAACTTTTGTTTTGCATACTTAACTGACTTTTATCTCTTATAATAATGCAGATTCCCATGATGTTCCATTCTTATTCTGGTTACCCTGTATAAGTACTATCATACATTAATTATTTAAACAAAAGAAAAAAATCAATTATCGTTTTTATTAAGAATCATCGTTACATAATCAAATGAGATTAAAATGTTACATTAAAAAAAATACATTTCATTAATACAAGTATAATAAGCAATCATCAAATTCACGATTATTTAATTAAATTATTCAACAAAATTAACACTCCATGACAGCAACTACATTAATAAGGTATATGGATGGAACATTGGTAAAATACTATGTTACTTATCGATGTTTATCACGTTTGTGCTTATCTTTACTTGAGTGAGAATGATGTCTAGCCCGATCTCGTTGGGGACTTCTCTCTCTATGAGCATTTCTCTCTTTATGTGCACTTCTTTCTCTGTGTTTTCTTTCACGATCTCTGTCTTCTCTAGGCCTGTCTCTTTCACGATCTCTTCTTTCTGCCTCCTGATATCTGCCCCTGTCTCGGTCTTCTCTCTGATTGTCTCTGTCACGATCGTCTCTCAAGTAGTCACACCTGAGATCATCCCTCACCTCTCGTTCTCTACTGTAGCTACTGTTGGCTCCTTTATCCCAGTTTCTCTCTTCCCTGTTTCTTTCGACTACCACTGCCGGTTGAACTGCTTGTGCTGGGAAACGTTCCTAAAACAATCACAACAACAAACGTTAAAGTAAGAGCAAGTTTCGTAATCACTCGCATTTGAAAAAACTTGCGTATTGGCGAGTTTAGCGATGCTCTGTTTTATATTTAAAACTACACAAATTAGTTTAAATTTTTTTTACCTCTAAATGTTTCTGAATTTTTTGTTGTATAGGCACGGGAATGCGGGGAAATAATGTAGAAAACCATTCAAGTTTTACCACCCACTGACGAAGCATTACACCTATTCGCATCATTTGCCCCCCTCCTGCTTTTACATCTAATTCCTACAACAAAAATCAAAATCAAAAGACTTTAGTCTTTTAAACAAACGTAAAATCTAATAAGTACAACAATTTAACCAAGTAATTTTTTGTGCAATTATTAGTTAATTCATAATTATCAATCATTTCGAGCCAAGAAACAATGTGTACGATAAATAGTACTTTTATTGCCTACATATTTACACTCTACCTGCAGTTACGCACCTCTTCATCATCAAAGTACGGCTCATACCAATCCAACAACGCAACGGGTGGCTGTGTATATCGAATGTACATGAATCCAAGAGAACGAATGTATGGCGAATCACAATGAGTAATGAGACCGTTTAATTGTTTTCTGGTTAACTTCAAGGTAAAAAGCTTATATAATAAACAGTAGGCCGTGGATACGATTCCTCCTGCCCCGACACCGCGCACGCCGCCACACATCCCAGTTTGTCCGGACGTACGTCTCGATCCTTTCTCCCATGGTTCCAAATGTGCAACTTTATAATAAATTTCGTCGATTACTTCGTGGTACGTTTTCAGTTCATACAAGTTAACTAAAAAACAAACAAAAAACAAAACGTTAGAACATCATGATAACCACAACAATCACTGCCCTTTTACTGCAAATGTTGCTGTTATATACAAAATTAACTAAATGAAATTAAAAGTTGACCAAGTATTTGACACTTTAAAAAAAACATTTGTAAAAAAAAAATTTAAAAACTTATCCAAATTAATTTTATTAGAGTAGTACTTCAGAAACTATGAAAATATTTGTTTATCAGCAATTTTGCAAAAGTGACAGCAACAATGCCTGCAGTGCAGGCCAAGATTTTGAATACGAGCATAATTATTCTGCAAATCCATTTGCAAAATAATTAGTTTACCGTATTTACATGTCCAAAGCTGTCCGAACTAGCAGGTGACAGATGTTTTTGCACCAAGAGACCAAGCCATGGTCAACTCCTGTTTATAACTCCTGAAATAGCAATTTAACTAGATAACAATCAGTTCATAAGAAAACATATTTGGCATACTACCTACCACCAATAGAAGAAATCCAGGAATATCTTCGTTACTGTTGTAATACATAATTATCTGAATGTTACAAGTGTTTTGAAAGTGTAAAATAATAGTAGTACTTTACAAACAATATACAATATTTTAAAATAAAATTAGTGAACAACTTTGTTTCAAAAGTTTTAGAGATTTGGTGACTTATTTGCAAATAAAAATGCAGAATATAGTTATGCAGCCAGATTCAAGTAGCAGTCTTCATGCTAAAAATACAAACTATTCTAAAGCATGTCACAAAGCACACGTAGCTAGCCAATTTTGATGTTTATTGAATAAAATAATTGTATTTCGTAGGAACATCAACATACCTAGATACATTAGAAACTGAGGTAAATAAATTTATTTCGAAGATCACACAATAAATCATACTAAATAATACTTACTTTTTTCAACAATATAAGTATAAGTACAACCTGATTAACATCACAATTAATTGTTTAAATACTTCTGGATATCCATATCTACTGAAATCGATATAATCACTCTAAAAATCCTCATTGCATATTAATTAATATGTTACAAAAATCATAAACGATACAACCATTTACTCAAAAACTTTAAGGTAACTTAACAGTTTTATTATTAAGCAAAAAATTATTGGAACAAAAACATAAGGCTGGGCACGTTTTATAACACATCCACAATATTAGCAGGAAAATATTGACTGATTCAAATGACAACCATTGTCGACACACACTTTGAATACTGTACGTATTATAGTTACACTAGCAAATTACATTAAAGAACCACTACTTGAATTTTGGCTATGTAATCAAAAATTGTACATGTTAGAACGAACATGACTTTATATTATCAAATTGAATTGCAACGACTTCTACATACCCTTGAAATAATGTGAACTTTGAATATTGGTTAGAATCAAAGGATTTAAGTTCATAGTCCTTTCATTTCCCCATAATGGTAACACATTACTCTGCTTTGAACTTGCCTTTGGAACGTATTCTGCGAAGATAAGGTAAATATTAACGTAAATGGGACACCCTACAATAATCACTTACCATCGTCTTGAGCTTCATTCTGAGCATCCATCACTTAATAGCTGGAATTTCTATTTATCTTATAAACGCTTCACAATCTCCTACGTGGTTTTAATATATTACAAAATGATTGAAAACTGACAAAAAGCGTTACCCAAACGCAAATTTGATACAATGACCGTGTAACATAAAAATCCCTGAACATTAACAGTGATACCATAATAAAATTTTAACAGGAAAATTACCCTTAACCTCAAAAAACAAACGTCATAAACATGTTGCCTGTCATTTAGTTCATAACAACAAATTAATCAAAAATAACCACTGAGTACAGTACAGAAGCTATACAGAAGTAGTTAACGGCAACGTTGCGTTAATAAACGTTAGGTCCACTTAATTACAATTTGTCCTGTGATTACAATTAACCAGATATGTGAACTTAAAATGTGTGGGTCAAAGCTAAATTACTTCAATGACTAAGAAAACATTGCAGTCTTTGTTCTCACGTACAAAAATCAATTATTTTATAAAACCCATTTTAATCGTGTCCTGCATATTCATAGTGTACCAATTAATAATATTTATTCAATTGTCAAAACCTGTAAAAGTTAAATTAAAACTCATTTTGGGAACGCATGAACACCAAAAATCATTTTACGAGCCGAACGAAGCAGGTGAATATGTTTGCATAGTTAGTATGGAGCGAATAAACTTCTCACAAATAAATGATGATTATTGTGACTGTATGGATGGTTCTGACGAACCTGGAACAAATGCCTGTGCCAATGGTTTGTTTTTCTGTACTTCACAAGAAGCTTACAAGCGATATCCAAAATCTATACCGTCAAGTAAAGTTAACGATGAGATCTGTGATTGCTGTGATGGATCAGACGAATGGAAGCAAAAAACCGTAAACACTTCCAGATTAAGTGGTAATATATCTTTTACCAATATTAAACGTAAATGTTAAGAGCTTATTTTATTACAGATAAAACACAGATTTTATTACAAAGGTTTCTATCTCCGTGTCCAAATCTATGTCCATCTTGAAGTTAATATAATTTACATTTAAAAAAAAATTATTTTGTACACTTAGAATACATTACTTAGTAATTTAACAATATAAATAAAATAATATTTACACTGTGTAATTGCTATTGAACACCTAAAAATTGTCTCAATTCGGGCACAATAAGACATCAATAGCCAAATTTAATAAATTAAAAAATGTTTTTATGCTATCGAAGTTAAATATTACTTATTTCATTTGTTTTAGCCCCTTAAAAATATTCCAGTGTGCTCTTCGGCCCACCCCCATTTACTTTTTTTTTTAAATCAAACACATTTTTAATGTACAGAAGTACCACAAAAAAAATTTATTGAATAATACAAAAATACAACAATTACTGAACAACATACAATTAAAAACAATTGTAATAAATGCATCTACAGCACATAAAAAAACACAAAAAGACATTTAAGAAATCGACATTAGGAATTTCAAATATAAAAGTTTGCCCAAATTTATTGCTGAAAAGTTTCATCACAAGATAACATTCACATTGTTAAAATTTGGTTACTTAAAAATATGAAAGGCTTATTTAATATAAACTTTTAAATAAGCTGCAATTCCTTTAAACTTAAAACAAGTACCAGAGATCATTTCGACGACCCATCGGGCTGCCTAAATGCAGTTAAGACATCAAAATGCATAAATAAATTAGGAAATGTATTTTCAAAATGTACTGTGCGATTAACCGGAGCCCCCAGTCTCTGAAGTAAGTCGCTAAACATTTTTTCTTCTTTTTTAATTAAAGGTCTTCGATCGTCAATTTGATATGGCGTTACGTGAATATGGACTCTAATACCTATAAAAAAAAATGCAACATACAGATCAATCAAGTATCCCATTAGCCGACTGTTGTTTCTTGGAAGTTGTTTAAATTATGTGCAATCTGTTTAGAGAAGTGGTAAGAAAAATACATACCGAGCCTTGTGAGAGTTTCTAATAAGCTACGCGACGTAATCCACGTATTTTTTCCACCCGAATGTCCTCCGTCCAACCAATACATGTCCTGTATTCTTGAAACAATTCTCATCATCGTATTGTCGTCGGGTGTGAGAGTTTTCAAGTAATGAAATTCATATAAAAATTGATTTAACACAACACAGCCTTTACTAAATCCTATTAAAGTTAAATTACTTGTATCTAAACTCAAATTTTCACGCCACCATAAAGTGTCTTTTGTAATCTTTTTTTCGGTATGTACATCTGCTACTTTGGATGACGTCACCTCGTTACCGATATTTTTATTTGGAAGAACTTCAGCCTAAAAATTGAACACTTACTAATATTTTAAAATTTAATTCACTGTTAATTATTTTAAATACATTAAAAATTTAAAAAAAAAAGTAAAGTATACCTAAAATATATTAATAATGTTGGATACCGTTTTGTTTTATTTATAAAAAAAAAAAAGGAGAATACCATTCAGGGCTTACAAAGTTGATATAGTTTTATTCCGTTCATTAATTCAATTAAGATTTAAATTATTCTTCGGCAATAGACTCACCTCTGGGGCATCGTCAAGCAACCTTAGGCTGCTAGTAAAAGTTGCACATTTAGTAAGATCGCATTCTGTTAACGCCATTAATTTTTCTGATAATCTTTGCAGAAGCTTTTCTAAATGTTGAAGTGCATAATGCATTGGAGTGTGTTCGGGAGCTCCGCAGTTGTTACAAGGAACAAAGTTTTCAAAACAACTAAACGTTTTATACTCTATCCTAAAAAGCAATTGACATGAACTGTAGTCGCATTATCTCTGTACATTTAATGTAACAACCTCGTACCTAACAGGACGAACTACTACAACGTGACAATCTAGGAAATGAGAATGTAAAACACGGGCTGTGTCCTCAAGATTCCATTTCAAATAATTTTTATGATCCCTATGGCTCTGCATATTTTCTGTGAAGTCCTTTAAAAAAATACTTACATAAATAATTTAACAAATTGCACAGTTAATTTTAGTTTAACATGTTTATTGTTTCTAATACAAACAAAGCAGAAGGTGATATTAATTTCTACTGAAAGCTTATAATAGTGCCAAGTCTTAAATTAGCTAAACTAATTGGAAACTATAAATCTGTTTGAACAGTAGATTAAGTGGAAGTCAAGTTGATAAATAAAATGAAAGAGCAACTCAAAGACTTTCTTCTAACTTCAAACATGACCATCAAAAAACCAAAATTTTGATTTTCAATTTTCACAAACTGATCAACAAAAAAAAAAACGATTTAAAAAAGTTTTCACAAGAGTTTTAATGGTCTTTTGTATTTTTGGTCCCATAGTTTCTAGGATGAATTTTACATTTAACTTTTTTTTTAATGCATACCATAAACAGTCAAGACTTCAATTAACAAACTTTTTTCTAAGTAAATTCAAATAGAAAAAAGTTTGTTAATTGACCAATGCTTATGAATTTACAAAAAATTCAATGTTCAATTAAATAAAGCATTCACAATAAATAAAAAAGTTAATGTCGAATAAACAAGGCCAAATTAACTTAACAAAAATGTTTATGAAGTTAAATCTACCATAAAAAAGCCATAAAGAAATTTTTATAAATAAAAAAGTTACAACCGAAAAACGAAAAGTAAACTTTTCAGATTTTTATCACATTTGATGAAAACAGTTGTAGATATCTGTATACTGTTTGGATATTGTTAGTGGGAATAAAATTTAGTGAAAGGCAAATTTAAACCCACGGCCTCCCTCAAATAATATGCGAAATACAAATGGTCGACATCAAATTTCAGTATCATGAAATTTGTACCAGCAAAATTTAGCATCTTTATTTCATTTAAACACATGCTTCATCAAAAATAAACATGAGCACTGTGTGTAAGCGGTTGAAGTGTAATTATTTTTTGTGTCTCAGATAGACACCACAAACTACAAATTCACTTAACTGAAATAATGCAATGAAAATAAAAAGGTAATAAAAAAATACCATTACATGAAAAACATGTTGAACTCAGTTGAACTGATAAATATATATAAAAGTCCAGCCTGACTCTGTCTCTCTCTCTGTGACTCTATCTGTAACGCATGAATATAGTAACGCAGTAAACTACTACGGGTTCATTTGACCGACTGAGTTGTGTCTAATGAACCGTAAATTTTTACTCACGGGTAACATAACAGTGTCTAACTTGCAGCTCACGGTATTATAAAAAGTAATAGTTTAAATTTAAGATATACAATATTCCCGTCCTAGGACGGGTTACGTGCTAGTCAATATTATAAAATGCATACAAAATGTTTTGATTGATCATCAAATCAAAACAACAAATACAATGGTAAATCAACAAATTTTAATTAGGCGACTAATTTAATTGTAATAATTATTGTGTTTAAATTTTTTACCTGTATATCTCCACCGAAATAAACGACGGTAGTTTGTTGTTCAGTTGGTGCAGAAGGAGGACAGTATATGACATCGTTCGCCCGGCCATCATACCCAGTAACGCCACAAAGTCTAAAGGTGCAGAAGTCGGGCGCTGAAGCACCCAACATAATCCAGTGTTTCACATCTGAAATGAAATCACACCAAAACTAACAAAAAAAAAATCAACAGGAAAAATACTGTTACGGAATGTTCACAAAGTCTGAAGACGCGTCTGGTAAATAAAATTTAAAAAGGGTCGCATAATTTAACACTATTTGTTTGGATGCTGTGAGCAGCAACTGAGGAAACGTAACCGCACGTCTTCTAAACACTGTCCCATGTCTTCCCTCAGCTCTTGCATCTTAACGCGTACTTCCTCGCGCATAAGATTATAACACATCGCGACTAAACCTAGTCCCACTAACATATAAACAAAATTTATAATCAATTTTGTCTGGCTACCGCCACGGGATTCTGATATATTGGCGCCGGGCACCAAATCGCCAAATCCGATCTTACACAAACTCGTGACGCAAAAGTATGTACTATCGAGATAGTTCCACTTTTCCCATTCGGCAAACATGATCGCGCCTGTTAGGACGTAGCCTCCTATAACCCACAGACAAGCGGTGGAAGGAACGATTATCTTCTTCGGCGGTTCGTTTTCGTTCCGTTCGGTGCTGCATTCATAGAACCATGTGTACACCAAACGAAAGGATCCTGCCAAAACTTCACCCATATTCATAAAATATAAAATGTAAAGAGGTATTCCAAAGACGGCGTAAACAACTGTAAGTCCTTTCCCCCACGGTGTTTTGGGCACCATATTTCCATAACCAATCATGGTGATGATGCTCAAAGAAAACATAAGCGCCGCCGGAAAAGACCACACTTCGCTGGGTATTCGTCCGTCGTAGCCCAGTTTCTTCACGGATTCAACGACATTATCCTGGAACTCTTTAAGTGGCACTTGTAAATGAATATCGAAGGCTGTGCGATTAAAAACGTTTTCTTTTGCAATCACGGTCCATAGCGCCTCGGCGCACACGTTGCGGTAACGCTCAACTTTGGCGAACACGTCGGGCTTCGCCTGGCGGGCCTCGATCTGCATGAAACTTACAGCACCCACCACCGTATATCCCACAACCAACCCTCCGACGCCGACTTGCGTACACATAAACGCTATGAATTTTCTGCAGCAGTCTTTTATTCTTTCGCGAGGATCGGTATCGCTTGCCGATGATGATCCTCTACTTCGCACGGAACTGCGATACGAGTAAGCGTGTCGGCCTTCCATGATTCAGGAGTAGACTAAAATTGCTAACAATGAACGGTTGCGGCTTCACGATAGGTGGGCTTCTGCCAAGTCGGGTTATTTTTATACCAATGAGTGTTGGCCGTCTGCCATGATAATATTCTATCGAACCAAACTTCAGAAGATATATCTATTTCCTGTTTATGCCACTTTTTAACACTAACAAACCACGGGAAAGTTGTTTATTTAAAAAATACGTCAGTTCACTTTCGTTTTCAAAAAACAAACTTACGTCACGTATTCTTAGTCTTTGGATAATCACATGTAATTCATCATCATTCTAATTTTAAACAAAACGGAATGTATGATTACTCAATTCACAAATTATAGCAGAAATATTCAGTACAACTATATGATGCTTAGCTACAATAAAGCAACCTCCTCACCTACACAATTTCATTTATTTAATACTTCTGGAGTTATGATGATCATATTGGGGATGTTTTTTAGGATAACATCCAGGAAAAGAAACGAATATAATTTTGAAATAATTAAAAGTTTCGAATGCCTAGGGGTGTCATTAACAAATAAAAATGAGAAAGAAGAAGAAATTAATAAGTAACTGGAAAAAAAAGTTGAAGCGCTGGAGCTCTAACAATCAAAAGGTCTAAGAAACTGTCCAGGAAAGCAAAAATAAGATTCCTCCAACAATCCTCTATGCCCGTGAAACTTAAATTGTAAATAAGGACCTAAAGACAAAACTGGAAGTAAGAGAATGTAGGATACTTAAAAAATATGCGAAGGCATTAAATAAGGAGAGGATGATAATCGACAAAAAATAATAACCATTGCAAGAATACAAAGATTACTGGCCAAAGCATATCAACAGATTGGAAGTTGAAATAATAATAACAAAAATTTTACTAGAAAAACCAGTAGACATGAAGAGTAAAGGAGGTCGGCCACAGAAATGATGGATCGAGGAGGCAGTAACAGAAGATACAAAGTAACTCCAGGTCCGAGAATGGCAAAAGCTTTCAAAGGATAAAAGAAAAGAACTACTAAAGCTTTGGGCCTTAAGACATGCAGAGCTTTTATACGCATAAATGTATATTAAGATGTTCAAAGTCCCCCTAAATTTGTGTACCAAAAATAAAATCGAAGAGATAGATATACCGCGTGTCCCATAAAAAGTTGAGAACCACAATAAAATACATGTTTCTTTACATACATTATTTATAAAACAAATTTATGAAGACTAGTAGGTGTTTTTGTTCAATAAGTCTATTTTGTTATTGCAACTTATGTCCAGTGGCATAATTAGCACGGTACAATATGAAAAAGATTTATGAATTGGTGGAAAGACTGTATCACATAAATTAAATATGAAAACCTTAAAATTGAATGTACGTATAATCATCGTTGAGAAAAAAAAACTCAATATACACTCCTAAGGACACAACTTTAACAATGATTTAAACATAAGAATATTGTCCTAGAAGTTATTTCATAATTAAAACTTATAAAATTCTACAATACTTGTTACGCGATATTACAAATACATAAATATAAATTGTTTTAATGATCGAAAAGAGTAATACGCTTTTAAAAATCTTCACTTGCTATAAAACACACATCGATTCGAATTAAAATGAAACATTTGCCTGTAACCTAATTTAAAAGCATCAACGTTGATGGAATTTGCTTTGCAATAAATGGCAAATTAATGAAAATAAAGAATGCAATTACGTGATGTAAGATTAAAGATAACCGCACCAACTTTGCAACTACTCTTGAAATATACACTTTAGGTATTTTATCAAAAATATTACTAGGCTACTACAGTTGTAACTTAAATAAAGCGAATCAATTTATTACTAAAAGATTACTGATACAGCAGTAATACAATTATCGTGCATTTTCATATTTCAACACTATATCGACTTACTTGTTTGCAAAATGTTGGGTTTTAACTTAAATCTTGTGTATGTAATCAATTTCAAGCAAAAAGAGAGCATTTTACGTTCATAATCGGAGTTTAAACTGATGAAATGTGAATTTGATTCATAATACTATTTGGCACAGAAGAGAGGTTATAAAAAAGTCATTCTTACCAAACGTAGGTTCAAATTTATTTTTGATGCCACTTATGAACCAAGCCGTTTTTGCAGTTTATAAATTCCTTTGTATAGAAAACGTATTTCAGCTATATACAATCTTCTCAAATGCAACCTTCCTAAACGTCAAACTTTAAACAAAATCTAGCTGCAGCCGCCTCTGCAGTACATTTATTTACCATACCGCTCATTAGCTATACAACGCTACCAACATATTCGTTACTTATTCAAACTGCATTTTTGTACCCTGTAGTAGACATGCCCATAATTTACAAAAACATGAGAACAAATTTGTAATACTTTTTATGAAATTAAATAAAAGCTACTCACAAACTAAAGCTTTTAATTTTAGAAATTTTCAATACATATCATTCGTACAACTATTATCAAAAACTGTAATGCAAATCAAAGTAATAAACAACTAAATTAAGACATTATTGTTCGTTAATTTAAAATTAACGTACATTTAAATCTCGACATGTTCATTACAACTTTTAAAATGTGACACCTTTTATTCAAAGTACAACATTTAAGATAGAAAAGTACAAATACTGTTCTTTTGCATAAAAAAGAGGAAAAAATTAAATTCTAATGTTAAATGTATAACTATCCACTATAAACAATAATTTATTCTTTAATTTCAAATATTAAAAACCTACTCATTTTCATGCTAACAAGTTGATAAATCATTTTTAACACCTTTAGTCATCAAAAAGTTTCTACATCTTTTCGTTTAAAATATCTTTTAGTGTCTACAACTTTAGGACACGATTTTACAAACATAATGAAACGTAACACGATTATTTTTTCGGTAACCCACCGAACGCTAATGGTGCCTGTACACCTGAGAGTAAAGTACTCTCGAGAGTAGCGTCGCCAAGGATACAGCCAATCGCGAGTTACTCTCAGGGGCTGTATCCTTGGCGACGCTACTCTCGAGAGTACTTCACTCTCAGGTGTACAGGCACCATAAAACACTTTGCTAATTTTTTTATTATGCAAGCTTGATTTATTTAACCAATCCGAAAGAATTACAATTATTCTAAGATTATAAATCTTAGTTATAAATAATCCAGTACTTTAAAAACGGCAAATTTCTTCTTGTCAAAATGTTAAAAGAGGAACAGTTCCCAGTTGCAACAACTAATATTATTACATAAAATTAAATAATGTACTTCAAGCACATGTAAACTTGCAAAACTCATTTACAAGTTCTTCTGTAACCCTAACGAATCTCTTAACAACTGATTACGAAGAGCCCATAATGCATTAACAACGTCTTCTTGCTGGTCATACTTCTTACCTAGCCAAGCGGCCGCAGCATTTATCTTCTCAGGATCGGGCGCTGGTGTATTTTCCCGAGTGGCATTCAGTGTTTTCTCCCACGGCGAAATAAACTTATTATCGGCATGCAAACCTTCGATGTACCTGCAGAAACAGTGGACTTATTATCGTGAAAATACACATTAAGCTGTTAATTTACTTTATATAGGCTTCAGAATGGAGAACCCGCTGAGGTCTCGGGGGAACTGAAATGAATATGGGCTCCTGTTGTTTTTGTGCAAGAGGAGGAACAGACGTTGCAGCTAAATTAAAAAAAAAAACGATGAATATTCGAAACATATAGAAGGAATGCCATTGCAGTCAAAAACAGATGTTGCAACTTTTGGTTTTTCAAATATTTATCGTCACTAAATTGGATTTTTAAAAAGTGTAGTTACAAAAGTTCTTTAAATATGCTTAAAAAGTTACCGGACGAAACTTTTAATACTTATAACTGAACACTTATAAATTTGTATTTTTAAAAGCGTGATTTTGTTAAGTGAATTTATATACACATATCACAAATTTACGAAGTAAAATTTTGGACATAAATATTCGAAACATTGAAAGTTAGTTACGTTTAAGCTTCATATCTATTTTAGACTGTGACTGTGATCATAAAAAATGCCACTGCAATAGCATTCTACTTCATATTTCTACAAAACACCACAGATTAATACATTCACTTACTATTTTATGTATAATACTCCTTACAATACGACAAATCGTGCACAATATAAATAAATAAATACAGAAGAATGGTAGTATTACCAAAATTAATTAACTAACATTAAATTCTAGATACAGCTTAAACAATTGCCTAATTAATCGTCAACCAATTAAATTTTATTACAGTTAGACTAATTAATATTTCTAATAAGATATTAAAAAAGAACATGATATATGCACAGAAAAAAAAAATAATAGGTTTGTTCCAGCAGATGATCTTGTACTAATTCATGAACTAGTTTGTGCACATGCACATCGTCTATGGACTAATAAATGTTACTAGCCGTTACCAGAGCGTTTTAACGACATGCTTAACTGTAAATGACATTTGTGTCTGAGTTCACAGAAATTTGCATTGCAAATTTATTTTTAATAATTAATTTGGAAAACAAATTAAATATTTACTATTAAAACTACTTCTAAAGCTACGAATTACACACGATTTGTTCATGGTAATGAAAAATACATTGTGAAACCTTTACAACAAAAATTCAGATTATTTTACCACACCATAAACACTCATGACAAAAAATAATACCCAAAAACCTTTACACTAAAATGTAATGACAACCACTATACTTGTTACTTTCTACGAAGAAATACTATACCAATTCACTTTTTACCTGAACTTGTTGATGATGAAAATGTAGTGGCCGTAGTATTAAAGGCGTTGCTAACTGCTGCAAGTCCGTTCGCATTAAAATAACAAAATTTCAGATAATGTTTCAATCAAAAAAGGTTGTTCAAAAACACTTTAAACAACAGTACGTTCACTAACATGCGCAATATAATACCATAAACTAGCTTTTCTTGAATTGTCTTTACAACAAGGGTATTGCATGCAGTTTGAATACAAACACAATTAAAAATTGCTTAAAATAACTTAAATATTTGTAATAAAAGGGCTCCATACAAGCAGTTTTCAAGTTGTTTTACCTTAATGCATTTATTAATTGTGTGAAATAATAACAATTACGCTCAGTTAATAAAATGAAACTGCTGTATGTAAAAAACAATTGCAAACGATATCAAATATATGTGTCACAAAAACAAATGCAAGATAAAGAAATACTTTCAAAATAAATTTCTTTATGCATTATGTTTAAAATGTCTTTTCCAACACTTACTTTTTGTAAATCATATGCAAATATTTATAACTACAACTATTGCTTTGTAAAACAACAAATATACGTGCCTATTTATCACTAACACTGGATCATGCACATAAATCTAAAAAATAAAAGAAAAGCCAACTCACAAGGATTAGGAGTAGCAGTGGGAGTCGGGCGAGCAACAGCCGGAGGCTTACTTGACGGCTTGAAGTTCCTACCACAACAAGGCATGTCAACAATGCATTACACTACATACTAAATAAATAACACAACATTTATTAATCTTCCCAAAAAAACAACACCGTTTAAAAATTACTGAAGATTAATAAATAGGAAAAAACAATTTTACTCAGTGAAACCTAGAACACGCATTATTAACGTTTAAAAATACCAACACAATTGTACCAAAACTATGGTAATCAATAGATTCGCCGAACTCCGTACCACAAAACGCTACTGAAATCGAGCACATGCAAGTACCAATAAAATAAACAAACCGTTTAATATTTCAGACGTCGATGATACACAAGGTTGCAAAACTGGCATTATCCTGCTTCCGATAAAATTCCTGTTAAATTCAATAAACAAACTGAGTGTACTCGGAATTTAATTAATGCCTTCGAAAGACTAATTTGATCACAAATAATTTCATACTTTATATTAGGGTACCTCTATAAACAGGGTAAGGACAGGCGCTGGACAAGTTTCTATTGCATATAAGGTCGAGTTTCGCTTGCCACTAGGCTGCGACCTCCAGATTTTATATAGTTTGCATGGAGAACATAGGCAGTTGTACACATTTTATTTTTTTCTTGCGTGTTCAGAGTGTTTAAGTGTGATCCAAGACTTTAAAATACATTAGTGATAGTTGTGTAAGTTATTACCGTACGTAAATTTCATAAGTTAAGTTAAATACAATTATTTTTTTAATTTTTAAGAAAATGTGCATTGTAATTATTTGTCTACATCAATTTAATAACAATGATTGGAATTAATAATGTCATTTTGTCATAAAATATAAAATTAAATTGATGAATCTATACTTTTCAGTTGCTCATTTAAAATAGGAATTAAGTAAAGTTATTTGCAACTTAATTATCATAATTAATTAAATATGCTTAATATTCGTATCAACACATTTATCTATCTTGAAAACAAAGATTTGTATAGCATAGAATTGGCTAAATTTTGGGATTTCAATATAAATTTAAAGACCAAAGCCGTTATTAAATAATTTTGTTAGTACATGTGTTTTAAATTCTTTTATGTACACTGTGTGTATCATGGGTTGCATGATTACAGTGAAAATACGCGCTCCGTAAATGTTTTTTAAACATTAATAGTTAGTAACAATTATTAACCCTTCATTTTACCCACTTTTTAGTTGCTATACTTACTATTGCATCTATTTCCGCATGCCAATTGAGTTTTTACCTTCAAAATTCGTTTAAAAATTGAATTATTAAAAGAAATCCTATATAATCCCATTGCCACTATGAGAAATTTGGAGGGTTCGTGAAGCTTGGCTATAGCCTGTTATATAGAGGTGCCCTACTTTATACCAGCACATTTTTACAAAACAATTTGTTATTTAAAAATTTCAACCAGTAAATTAATGTATCAAAACTTCTATACTCGCTTGGGTTTTTATTAACGACAATAAATTGGTGTTTATAAAATAAAATTGAAAGATATTTCTCGCAATTTGGTTTGTTTTATGAAATGTTGTGTATTTTTGGGTATGATTTAAGATACAGTTGTCTCCTATACTCATACATGTCTGGTCATCATACCGAAATTCACGTGAACAAAATCAAGAGCACAAAAGTTAATAATATATAATATACAGGGTGCTCCACATAGAGGGGCCACTATTGGGATCTCGTAAACGGTAAGAGCTACAAAGAAGTTTGAATCAGAAAAATTGTTCCCCCTTTTGAGGCCTATTCAGTGATGGTTCAACGATTTAAAAAAGTTCCATGGCACGCTAGATAATTAACAAAAATCGAAATGGGCAATTTTTTTTTTAAATCGTTAATAACCCGGTTATACTTGATGGTATAAAAATATTTGTTTACTATTTAGCGTGCCATGAAACTTTTTTAAAACATTAAAGCATCACTGAATAGATGTCAGAAAGAGGAACAATTTGTCCAAGTTAACCTCTTTTTATATCTTACCTTTTACAAGATCCCAATAGTGGCCCTTATATGTAAACCAGCCTGTATATAAAAATATAACAAATTGGCTAACATCACATTAAATTATCACTTACTTGCTGCGGTCGGGTGGAGGTACGACGCGTCCATTACCCTTATTGATGTGCATATCCCTCACATGTCGCAGAAGTCTCGCTAAATTAGGGAACGGTTGTGTGTTCTTCTTATTATTCCTGACACAATTTCTCCACTGACAATTCAACTCGGAGTCTGGATTTGCTTGAAAGAAGGCTTGAACATGACCCTGGCCATCTTTATCTTTCACGGTGTGCTCGATACAATCAGATATCTCTTCAAATTGGAAATCACAAGAATCCCATAAGCACTCGTATATCTAAAAAGTAAATAAAGATGTTGTTGTTTTTAAATGATCCGAGTACGAACTGAAGCGTGCTTTTTTTACAGTTCATGCAAAGAGCTCCCACTGAAATGCTCGACCACAGCCAATAGCTAACAAAGTTTATTACCAAACAGTTCGTGCAAAAAAGGTCACAATTTGTATAGGGACTTATCAAAATGAAAGGTTTTTATATTCAAGCTTGCCAACAAAATTGATTACCCCTGACAGAATTGTGTTTTTATCTGTAATTTACAACTATTTAATGATTTATAACCAGCATTAAGAATTTTGCTATGTTTTGCATCTACTTTGGAAAACCCTGTACATTTATCAATAGCGCATCATAGTGTCTACTAATATTTCGATATAAAAACAAAACAAGCTGATGATCACAAAAAATATAATGCAAAAATTGAAAGTGAAAAACAGAACACCTTTTAAAAAATACCAAACAAAAATGTTTAAAAGTCTGCAATGAAATTAAAGGAAAAATGTGAACGAAAAATAGATTAAGAACAGTTGGCAGGAATTATGTGATACTTCTAGTGAATGACTTAACAAGTTAAACATAATTCTATTTAGGAACCCGCACAAAATGTCATTTTGTAACTACAAACGTTTATAAACACTATGTATTACTGAAAACAAAATGTTTTTAGCGAAAAATTGTATTATTCGAATATGAAACGCATTAACAAATTGGTTAAAAATAGTAAATGATTTTTATATTTTGCATCAACCACATGCTTACAAAATTATATGGGCTGCATATATGTAAAACCGAAAAAGAACTCAAAAATGAGATCTATTGAAGCTCCATTTTTTATATCCTGTAGACATTCTGATACAATACCCAAATTAATATTGTGTTTAATTACTAGAATATAAAAAATTCTATAACATAATCAACGATTGCTCTAATCAGTCTAATCTATCAAATATCTACTACATGCTAATGCATAATAAAATGAAAACAGAACAAGTAAAACTTAAAAAATGTTTAAAAAGTAAAAGAATTTAATTCCTAACTTACCAATGACAACAAATAATGAACCAATAGACATTATTGTTGATAATAATATGGGTTTAATCAACTTGTAGCTAAGTCGATGTGGTTTTGTTTTTTGACATAATTTTTTTATTTTTCGTGAGCATTTGAATTTCATATAATCGACAGGGACTTTTTTCCTGACTTTCAAAAATGTATCTCATTTACAATAATAGATACCATAAAAAAAAGTTTTTACACAACCAAGATAAAAATGAAAATAAAAAATGACAATTGAATTTCAAATCTTTTACCACTTTTGCATAAAAATATTTTATACTCACAATTAAAGCACCATGCATCAATTTTTTGTACCATGCACAGTGAAATCTAATGCATACACCAGTGTTTTTCAAACTCTTCAATGTTAAAAACGCTAACATTTCACAACACACTGTATATGTGATTTTATTAGTTTATTTTCCATGGCACATCTGAAGGATGCTCACGGCACACGAGTTGAAAAACACTGCTTTACACACGCAAAAATAACCAAAATATCACACTTACTAAATCGACGGGTGGGACTGCAGGACTAGCACACTCCTCATTAAGTAGAGAGGCTTTTGTTTCTTCATTCATTTTCGTCGCCTTTTCCTCCCACGATTGTTTCTCTGTCGTATTCAAAGATCGCCACTCGTTACCTACGATTCTACTAATCTCGCCAAAGTTTGAGTCAGGATTGTTTTGAACGACTTGTTTTCGTACTTCACGAGAGTATAATATATATCCTGTCACTACTTTATTCTTGTTTGATTTCTGTAGGGGAATATTCAAGTTAAGATTCAAACTTTAATTGCAAGTAAATGCTCCACCATTGATTTTAATTAATTTTTAATTTTATCATATCTTACATTTATCAATAAAACATATGAAGGGTGTCTTTCTTATAAATTCTTATAAAATTTAATACATTCAAAGCAAATTATTCAGAAAATATTTTGTACTACGTATTTCTATAAAAAAAAAAAACATTCTTATTTCTGAAAAACAAACTTCTTTTAATATATATTCTTATCTTAATGTTATTCGGTGTACATTACTTGTGTTCACCCAAAGACTTTAAAGAATTATTTTATATTCCTAAGATATAACTGCTTAACCAAAATAATTATTGTGTTGCTCCGTACATATATTATTTCCACATTTTGTTCATAAAACATGTTTTATAACTTGCTTAACTACTCATGATGAAAACTGCATTATTTTTAATTAAAAATCTTAAGTTCTTATAATCAAATTGTAATTTCTTGATTTCTGCCTACACCCTTTATATGTTTAATATAAAAAATAGATTTTCGCTATTTAAAAAAACTTCCCATGAATGACAATTTTAAAATTATAAAAGTAGAATCTGCCCCAATCAAATATTATAACTTTAAAAATGTATTGCGCTTACATTTATCGACTAAAAAAATTACGTATCCCATTATTAAAAATACGTAATTGTTAATATCACATGAATTATAAAAATGGATATAAATTTGATTTTATTTCATTTGTGTAGACCTAATACACTTAACCAATAATGCTAAAATATTAAATGTTTTAACTTCACGTATGTTGGTAAAAATTTAATTACCGCAACAAACACTTTGGATGGTAATATAATATTTTAATATGACACTAAAGTTGCTACCATTTAAATAAAATCTATATCAAAATCTCAAACTCTTATTGAATCATATTGATAAACGAAATTTCTTTAAATTTAAGTTCTAAACCAATACAATCTTTCTTACAGATATTCAAATTAAAATCATAATTCAACATTGACTTCAAAATTTCTGATGCCAAAACCATTATTTGTAAAAAAAAAAAAAAAACTGAGTTATACAATCCAAAAAAACAAACAATTATTCTTGATTCCCGTGATGAAACTGCTTTGGAGGTTTGTAGTAAACCGACACTTTGTCTGCCATTGTCGAAACGTCTTCAGAATGCTATCATAAACAAGTTTAAAATCTCCCCATTCATAATTCGTCAAGTTTACTCAATTACAATTTTATCCTAATTACAACAGCATAAATATATTTTATTTATCAATTTCACTTATGGAATAATTTAGTTTTTGAACAAAAGCTTAACTTGAAATAAGATCAAACATAAAACTTAAAAAAAACGAAATTGAACGAAACGATAATTAAAAATAAATGTAAGGCAAATATTTCTAGCTACGGAACATTAACATCCACATGTATTTTCACATATACGCAACACTCTCCATGCACATAACACACTACGTATCTAGCAGCACTTACCTTCTTCGACGTAGATGGTGTAGCAACGCTACTACCTCCAGGAGTTGCGAGTACGACTACTGGTATCTCTCCAGACCCTACAGACGGAGGTCCTCCATCCAACGAATCTTCCATCAGCATCTCGACGTCATTCATTTTCGTTAATACCGGTGAAGCTTCCTAAAATATACATTGTTCATATACAGATTTAGCAGCCAGATATCTTGATATACACCTTCATTTTAAAAAAACTTAAAACTAATTTGGTTTTCCATATTTACATAAGAAGTGCCAGCTGCATAGTACATTTCACATACTCTATTGACCTCTCATACACTCAATATAAGTATAATTTTTTTTAATGTGTTACATATAAAGCACAGAATTATTAGGTTCCATAAGTTCTACCTCGTTTCCCCAAAATAATCTTATACAATTAGAAACATTCCATTTCTTTGAACATCATCAAGTAAAATATAATTCTACAATTTGTTTGCTGTTTGTTTTATAACATGTAGTTCAGCTTTTCATAGATGCCAATCATCTTCAATAAACTCATAAAATCAAACAGTACAAGTCCTACATTTGTTTTTAAAATAAAGTTTTTCATGTTGCGATCAGTATCGCTTTAAAGTACGGTAATACCTTCACTTTTGTGATTAATTGCTTCCATAGAACTACTGTACTGAATGTAAAAAACATTGTAGAAACATATATATTTACACAAAGATAATTGATCATAAAAATAACACACTATTTCGTGTAACATCTTATTAAAAAAGCACTCGAATTTTTAAATCTTCACTAATTTATGAAGAATATGCTTTTTATGCATGCGAAACAGGGAGTTCCCCTACCTGAGCACCATGTTGTATATAGGGGAGCTCCAGATTTAAATAAAAACAAGCCCCACATACATTTTTTATGCACATCCGAAGCAAAAATCTCAATTTCGAATTAATCTATTTTAATTGAACCAAACAAAATTACCTCTGATAACAGAAAGCCATTAGTGCTATTAATTTTGGCAATGTTCATATTCCCATTAACATTTGAACAATTGTCATACAAAAAAAAAACGGAGACTTGTAAAAACCCTATTAGGTAGCATTAACCTAGCCTAACCTCATTAGCATGTTGAACTACAAAAAAACTAGGACATATAATTTCTTTGCCAAAATACATAATTAATCCTTTTATATATTTACCGTATCACTTCGCTCCATACACTCCAATACTGTATACATTTTTTTGGAAATGTTGCAAACCAACATGTTCGACGAGTATAAAGTCGTCAGTTCACACTATATATAAATATCACATATATATTTCTTTAGCATTATCACAATTATCAGCACTTAATTTTCACTACAAACACTGAAAGGTATAGAAAAAAACATTTTGGAGTTGATCTACCTAACCTTAAACTAGTTGAATATAAAACTGTATAACCATTATACTTGTTACATCAGCAAAAGATTACTTTATCACATATAAACATACTTTATCTCCCTGCTACATTAACATAAGCAAAAAAACTCTAAAATAAACATTTTAATCAAATGGAGAAAACTGCAACATTTTTTTCTTGAATATTTATTTTGATATGCACAAGCACATTACTGACCTACCACAACAAAATAAATAGAACACAGGAATATTATTTAATTTCTATCTAAATTTAAATGAGTTAAAATTAGCTCAAATATATTTCTTTTAAAAACAAATTATTCCACAATAAAAGTCTTTGGTGCATTTCAAACAGAGATAAAACAAAATTTAATTGTTAAATATTCATCGTACTTTGTTAATTTATTTTTTGTTGTCTTAATACAACATTATCTGAATTGTTCTTTACATTTAATTTTTCCCCATTCTCAACGTTAGTATGATGTACTCTACACATACTAATAGGTTTAATACATCTAGTATACAAGATAAATTTGAAAAATGACGTGTATTGATAAACAAAAGTTTTCCCACGACTTGTGTGCACTTCGATTGAATATACTAACTCTAAATGACTTATCACGTAAACAAACTTTTAATTTTATTTGGACATTCAGCCCTTAAGAATTCCTAGTGTAATACAACACAATATAGAATAACAACTTAACAAACTGGGGGTAACGCCTACATTGCACAAAATTATACTATACATTGTTTTTACATTAACTACCAACTTGATTTCAAAAACTTTCTACCTCGAAAAGCTTTTGAATCACAACGAAATAAGCATCTTTAATTCCTGCAATTGTTTCTAATCATCTCGAAAGTCTACCTACTACTCAAGCAAAAGCACTCGTTATAACAAATTACAAGAAGAAGTTCAATAAATTTGGTAAACATATTGAGCAGGGTTCCCCAATAAAAAATAGTTTTTAAAAAAATTATACACTGTTGTTCTGTGTTGTTCTTACAAATCGCTTTGAAGTAGTTTTACTGGGCAATTAATATTGAGGACCCCTGCCGTCGATAGTACTTAAAGAGTTACTCACAACTTCTACAACGGATGAACTTTGAGGTTTCATGGTATCAGGCTGTAATTGGGCAACATCGCTGCCCACCTGTAACACATTGAGTTCATACCTAACACTCCGTTAGCAAATTACACATACATGCAGACCGAATTTACAGCTGAACAATTGAATCCTAAAAAACATGCATGTACTAATGCAGTGACAATCGAGTATCTTGAATTGTAATTTTTAACTTAAGAATATATACATTTGGCATTCAACACTCCAGATGCTTAATATACTATACTAAATTGTTTCAAATTTTGTTTTTAATATACCATAGTCTAATATCAAATTTAAATCAAAATTAAAGGAGATATTTTGGTTTTAATCATATATTAAGGTTTCAAAATTAGAAAAAATTGTTAATATGTAATTTAATTAGTACAATTAACTGTTTTATTTAAAGATTTCTATCACTCAGACTAACAGTTTTTCATTTGTTTTGGAAAACAATTGAAAATAGATTAAAATTCGCTTACATAATGTAGATATTTGTATTATCTTTTAACAAACCAATTAGAAAAACCACCATTTGCAATTAATTTAGGTGGACTCAAAAAGTCTTACTTGTTTTTAAAGCATTTTTTTTTAAGACAACGTAAAACAAAACTAATGATATATTTAATAACCTGGATGTAATAAATAAATATAGATATTAAACAATGCCAAATGTACCTTCTAATGATAAAATTTATCCCAGTATTATGTATCTATTGTTAATTAATAAAAGCTTATAGATATATATTTATTTATTGGTACGAGGAAAAGAGATATATGGCGACTATCTACACAGAGAACTAAATTATCTACCACCACCACCAAAAGTCTACCAAAATATCAACAATAACAACAAAAACACGACTGATGGATGAAACGCTGTAAAAATAATATTTTAGTAATGTTAATTATCATAATACAAGGTTTTAAAGACATGCAACATATGACAGATAAGCAGAAAAATTAAAGTTTGAAATTAGTAGTTAACAAAATAATCTAAAAAAAATTAACAGCATGAAAATTCCTGTATCAGTACTAATATTTAAATAATGATTAAATTACTCCATAAGTGTTAGAAAAATTTAGTGAAACTTCACCATTAATTATTGTCTTAAATCTAGAACTTATATAAATCTATGTTAATATAATTATTAATGTTTTGTTTAGTAAAGGCCAATTTTATTAAAGATATATTAAATGCATACAATAATGGCTCATTTAATATCGAAATTTTAATGATGATAAATAATTACGTATCACATACATTATACTGTTTAATATTATATGCACTTAAAATACACAAGGTTTGTACATTTGTTAGTAGTTATATCATTAACAGAATTTTTCATGAAAAGAACTGCTGAAAACTCAGATTATTTTGAAAGTTTTATTGGCAAATATAATTTTACTAACTAAAAAAAAACGTTATTTGTTAAATTTGTATCATCGCAAACAGGGGCGTCCGCAGAAAATTTTCCAGGGGGGGCAAAGCATAGAGACAAATAATAATATATATAAATTTTCATTTAATTTTTTAATTTTTATCATTTGTTTTTACAAGTACTTTCACATATTTCATTTTTACTCGACCCCGGGGAGGGGGCAAGTGCCCCGTTTGCCCCCCTTGCGGACGCCCATGATCGCAAAACTATACATCGATTTCCAGTCATCAAATTAATTCGATATTTACTTGTACCCCTGATCCAAAAATTGCGTAACAAATGATTTTTTACATGCTAAAAAGTTTTCGATTGCAACTCAAATATTTCATGTTTTACAATTAAAATCATTCGCTTCTATAAAATTTAAAAAAAAAAAAAAACGGATCGTTGTACCAAAAAAATTGCATTAACAAAAAACTGTTCTGAGCACAAGCAAAATGTATCAGTATTACTTATTGTTGCACCAACTTTATTTTTTTGCAGAAGTACGACAATTATTACAGAAGCACTTTCAAGAACAATCTGAGTCTTAATACTGAAAATAACACACTATTAGTAGTTATAAAGGCACAAATAAGCAGTTCACTAATGTTAAGAGTTTCCAAGTTGATTTAATAATATATCTAGACTTACCTTGGGAGGATTAAGCAACTTCTGGAAAAAGTAAATTTCGTCTTCTGTAACTGCATTACTGTGACTGTACTTTTTTAGGCCATCTACGGGCAGTTTGCGAACTTGTCTGTTCAATTCATCGTACATTGAATTGCAGATGTGTACATCAGCTTCGGGTATTTCTGTTGGACGACCTAAATAAAATACATCAAAGTTAACAATTTTATTTAGAGCCATTAGGAGTATAATTATAGTGTTTCACTTTTCCATGGGACACAATAGCTATCTCCGTAAATAATGAAAATACAAGGTTGGTTAATTGGGACAAAAGTTAGCTATTTAGGGGTGTATTTTAAACCAGATCTTGTTTTGTTTAAAAATTCCATGGCTTGCGTGATATAACGAAAAAACCGAAATCGATCCAAATTTTTAAACTTAAATATCTCGGCTATTGTTGCGAATATACAAAAACGTCAAAGGAACAATATGATTTGTAAATTTTGTTTTCTATAAGATGGCGACAGTCAGATTTTTTTAAAAAATTACCGTGCAAGATATTTGACAAAACAACTTTTTTTTAAATGGCAATCGTAGTAGTATTGCCAGTTCCAAGTTTAAAGGCGAAGAGCGGGGGTAAGTTCGCGCAGCAGACGCCACAATATGGTCCACAGACTCCCAAACCATAGGCGGGTATACATTATTATAAACGTATTACAAAAAATTTAAAGATAAAATATACTTGACACATTTTTACAAAAAATAACTATAAACATGTTAGTAATAAATTACTTTTAATAAAAATCACACATTAAAGCTCTCTTGCAGAAATGCAAATCCAGTTGCAAGATATTTAATAAACGAATGAATTACAGCACGGATATCATTTTTAATATAATCAGGCAAATCTGTTATGGGGCATGTTGTTTTGCGTTTTTTGCATGGAGTGGAAAACGTTGGATCTTGATTTTTTGAGCGTTCTGCCACAATTCTTTCCAAAGTTCTGATAGACACTTGGGTAGCGTCGGAAACACGGTTTTTCACATCAGTTAACGTATCGGCACTACATTTTTTAGACACAAAGTAAGTCCACACATTAAACAACAACTCGCGAGCTTGAGCATTAAACACTTTTCGACCAGACATTTTCGTGTCAAATAGGAAAATTCACTGCACGCAAAAGCTGGTATGAAACTAATTAACCTGTTGTTTGTCTCAAGTACAGAACAACGAATGCATGAAAATATTTAATATTTTTCAAAATAACGGGCCATAACGGACCTTATTTATCACAGGTATACAATAACCAGTTGGAGGGAAAATTGTACATGTTCAAAAATAACTGTTTCGTCTGTCCGTACTATCTATACCAAAAACTTAACCATGGCATAATAGCAGTAGTTATTGAATTGTAGGACTATGCAAAATTCAAAAATTATCATTCCTACAAATAGAAATAAAGGTTGACGGCGTTAATAATAAGTATCGTTTTCAAAAATAAAAATTTTACCAATAAAATAGGGTTCTCTCTGCGTTTGTTGCTTTATAATTTAAAAGTCGTTGTAAAGTTCTACGTGTTTTTAAGACAATTAAAAAATATTTATCTAGCATAATGTTGTACAATTACTAGTCATTTCAATTTTACCAAAACATTTAATTTTCTTGATTTTATAATATAAAGAAAGTTAATTGAAATCAATGTTATTAATATTACTTAAAATACTAGAATAAACGGCTTTTTCATTAGCAGATAGCTTACGCGCCATATTACTATGTAAAATAACGCATTTTACTATTACTATAGTATCGGGTAATATCCATATCACTTTACGAAAATGGAACAGATATGTGAGAAACAGGTACAGCCTTGGAAGTATAATATGTTATACCTATTATCGTAAAATAACCCTTTTTAAATTCCGTAACGGTACGCCACTGTATACCAAAACAACTAAGTAAGTAGGTGTGTTTAATTCCAATTGTGTTTAGTGCGCACCCCCACCCTTCGCCTTTAAACTTGGAACTGGCAATAGATGACTTAGATTTAAAGATTATTTTTTTCACTTCACAATGATATAATATTTTGTATGTCTATTTTCAAAAATAAGCGAAATAACCTAAAAAAATACAAAATCTTAAGATAAAAATCAAGGTTGCTATAGAAAAAAAAACAATAACCGACTTCAATTGTTTTATTTCGACCCTTGCTTGTCTATTATAGTTTTTGGTTGATCTTGAACCTTATACTGTGCAAGAATATGTTGAAAAACACTTTTGATATTCTTTTGTTTTGTTGACGCGTTTGAACCAATGTTTTACATTGTATGTTTCAGATTAAATATATTATTAAAATAATTTTTAAAAAAAAAGCTCCTGTACCAACTTACGGTAACGAAACTTGGATGTTAGATGACAGAACTAAAAGCAAGTGAAATGAAATATTTAAGAGCGGCTGCAAATGTTATTAGAAGGGACAGAATTAACAATAGCATTATACGAGGTTGGTTCAAAGTTGACTCTATGGGGAGCAAAACCGGAAAGAGCCAGCTGACGTGGATGGGTCACAAAAACAAAGGAAAGTAGAATAGTGAAACAAATATGGAAAACGGGTGTTGACAAAAGAAAAACAAAAGGTAGGCCCAGAAGAACCTGGAATGGAGAGATAGCCAAGATACTTAAGAAACAAAAAACTAACATGGAGACAAGCGAAAGCAGACAGAGGGGGGGAATCTTATTTTACAAAAATACAAAATATGATAATAAAAAGTTACTGTTAAAAATATACACTATCAATGTTTGTGGAAAAGGAATAGCTACACATAAAGATCAAGAAAATACAGAGTGGGTATTTAAATGGTACTTACAAGAAATGTATTCATTATAATCGAGGACGCTGCACTTTCCAACAATGCCAACAAGCGGGTTCGTATCTTCGAGGGACGAAAGAAATACTTCCTGTTTATAAAATGTACGATTTGGTGAATGAGGGATTTCGGATGGTGTAATAAACCATGGACCGCGAAAATAACATTTGCCATCTTTCGTATCCCATATGTTATCAATTTGTGCAATCATTTGCCTTCCTCCATCGGCAGCAACATAAACAAAATCACCCGTCTTCACAACTCCACTACAAATAGTATTATACTGTTCATAATACGTATTGCCATTGTCAATATCCATGTTGCAAAAGGTTACGACATTCGGTTTTTCTTTTTCCATCAGTTTTTCTTGCTCTTGAAGTTCGGCGAGTTCATCTTTGTGTTTCTCAACACGTTCTCTAAACACTGATATGACACGTTTCGGTTCTAAGGGTACGTCTCGAGCTACCAAAATCAAACTAACATTTTCCGGAAACAATTTCATTTTCTTAAAACTCCTGCCTTTTGTGCTATAACGTGATTCACAAACGTATATATCTTTTTCATCGTAGCCTTCAGGCCTCATGGTGAAATATTGTTTCACATTCATAACACAGCATCGTTCTCTGACGTCTTCTAATGGAACAGCAATATGAGTATCGGATTTAAAGACTTCACGTTCCAAAAACTTCCTAGTTGTTAGGTGATAGGTTTCAACTGGTCTCAAATAATAATTTCCGTACAACATTTTCTGTCCTTCGTTATTTGTCCACAGACGTTCAATGAGCAAAATATGTGGATCGACGCCTTTTTCTTTAGAATCCAAATACACAAACTCGCCAACTTTAAACGTCTGCTGATTCACGGTCATTGATTCACCTGGAGCTGTGTTGGACTCCCTAATAATGGAATCATCCGAGCTTCGAGTTTCATTTTCATCTTCAAGAGATTCTTGCAATATTTTGCTTTGCCTCACAGACTCAACGGCGGCAGTCAAATGCATTAAAGTGTAACTTAGAGCTGGCGATTGCAATAGTTCGCCCCCTTTGCACAATTCGTCTCTCTGTTTTATGAAAAAAGATTGCATTTCGATCGAATCTTCAAATACTTGTGAATCGGAACGCGACAAACGTCGAGCTCTTTCTAAACAAGCGAAGAAGTCTTCTTGGAACGTATCTAGACGCCTATATAAGCCTTTATCTAGGCGACGTTTAATAAGATCCAATGATGATGCACGAACTCTGTTAAGAACAATAAAAGATTTAGACTTTTATAATGCACAAGAAATGAACAATTGATTCCACCAAGAATTTAAACCCATCACTATACAGGGTGACCCAGATTACATTTCCAGCATTGGGATCACGCTTATTATAAGAGATACAGGTTTGTTTAAATTAGATGAATTATTCCTTAGTATTATGGGCCGCGAAGTTGGCTATGAAAAAGTTTAAACACACTTAATATATTTATTGATAACAGGCGTCTACTGAAATACAAAACGCAACCCACTTAGCAGGTTGGGCCTAAATAGGTATGCAATGTGCTTAACAAGCGCCTACTTTCGGCATTTTCAGGCAACCTGCGTAGAAATAACGTTAAATTAATTGCATATCCATGTAGGCGTAATGTACAGTATGCAATCCACAAAATGTTGCGCCTATTGATAGTCAACCACGATACAAAACGCCTACATAGACATGCAACTAATTTGACATAACAGTTACGCAGGCTGTCTAAAAATGACGAAAGTAGGCGTTTTGTTCAGCACACTGCATACCCATGTAGGCGCAACGTGTTAAGTGGGTTGCGTTCTGTAATTATGAATTAAAATAAAAACTGAACAATATTGTTCTTATGACAAACAAAATTAATAATTTCTGCAGTATACAGTACCAAGGTAATCGTAAACTTCAATAAAAATTAAAATAAATTGGGTTAAGATTAAGTTATTAAAGATTTGGTTTTGGACCAGAACTGTCAAAACACATTTTTATTAGTAAAAATCCAATAAAAATTAAACAATGCAATATTTATGTCGCAACTATGAATTTATAAAGTATATTGCACTAACTCAATCGAAAAAGTAAATAAAAATCAAACCATATCTGGTAACGATTAAATTATTAAAAATACTGTTTTAGACCAGAACTGTCAAAACACAATTTATTAGTAAAAATCCAATAAAAATGAAGCGATGCAGTATTTATGTCTCAAATATGAATTTATAAAGTACACTGCACTAACTCAAACGAAAAAAGAAATAAAAATTAAAATAGATCTAGTAATGATTAAGTTATTAAAAATTTTGTTTTTGATCAGAGCGTCCAAACACATGTATCAGTAAGAATCCAATAACAATTAAATGATACAGTCTTTATGTGTCTAATATGAATTTATGAAGTATATTGTATCAAGTTAATCTCTAACTTGCCTAAAATTTAAAAAGAAATTCGACATTTTCATATTTTTTGCTATAACATCTGAAGCACGAGGAATTTTGTACTTATGAAATTGATTGTGGCTCCTCTCATACTAAGGCATAATTCATCCAATTTAAACATACCTGTGTCTCTTAAAATAAGCGAGATCCCCATGCTGGAAATGTAATCTGGGACACCCTGTATACCTACTTTTTTCCATCAATTTCATCGTGTTCCGGCAATTCTGACATTGAATCCGAATAACATCTCTCTTCAGAATCTTGATGATTATATACCGTGGTAAAAAGACTTAGAAGTAAATCTTGAACACCGGCTGCAACGTCAGGTACAGTATCATCGTCTTCTTTCAACTGAAGCTTGGTCTGTACGCAAACGCGTTGCAAAACCAGGGCATCCTTGTATATTTGTGAATCAGGTTCGTTGTATTTGCAAGCGTTATCGAACATTAACACAAAATCGTTTACTAAATCGTCTAGAGTTTCGTATGAATTTACTTTCAACTTTTGGGCAATTTTTTCCATGTCGATTGGGTTTTTGATGACCTCATAATAATCAGGATAGTCCTAGAGAAAATACAATTTTTATTAAGACAAAATATTGTAATGCAAACGTACGCTTTTCGATGGTAGTTTCATGAATATTAAAGACAGTTGTCTGCTGGCTTTCGGCTCGCGATAATCACGAATGGCATCATACAATGTCCTGCAATTTTTTTCTAATGGTGACTGGAACTTTTTCGGTTTAACCCTGAAATAAAAAAACACTAACAATGTTTGATGTTTAATATACAGGATGATTCAAATTCGAGGGCGAGATCGCTTATTACTGAAGATAGAGGGTAGGTTCAAATTTGGCAAAGTTGCTAAATTTGGTGCTCATTTATAATCCGAAGAGAAATTGGAAATATCTCAAACGGTATTCAAAAAAATTAGGAAAAACCAGAAAATACGATTTTTGAAAACAGTTTATAACTTTTTTGGAGTATAAAATATTTCAAATGTGTAAAAACATTGCTTAAGCAACTTTTTAAGCCGCATACCCTGTATTGTTACCGTGGATATACTATTAGATCCAAACTACATTCAGTCAGTCGAAAAACGGAGATATTTGACAAACAGTGTCAATGCCATTTTTTATTTAATTTAAATTGTTCTTAAAGAGAGTTTTATATTAGTGTTAATAATTCTAACATCCGAAAACCAATAAATAACATTCGTCACCACATACCCGGTGACAATTTGGCGCCCAACGTGGTGTACAGTATAGTGGGTATAGTATATCCACGGTAACTGTATGTTTTTAAACATGTCTTCTTTTTTTCCCGAAAGACCACCTCAAGGTAAAATTTATTAACAAATTTCAAATACACGAAAAAGTGTTCTGATAATGTCGAACAATATTTTCAGTGTAATTTCAATAAAGGCAAAAATTAAAAACGTCATTTTTTGTTTTTTATCATTAGTGCAAAAACTACTAATTTTTTCAAGATTTGGTTCTTAGAATAGTTACTCTGTATCTTTGACCGTTTACTAGATCCCCATGCTGTTCATGATACTGGGACACGCTGTATAAAATAAAATTTTACAAACATTTTTATCAATTCGTAGAAATTTTAAAACTGGTCCACATTACAAATACGAGTGAAAAAAATTAAATACCAATTTTATGCAGATAGTTTAACAACAAATAAAAAAAAACTGACTTACATATGATATGTGAACTTTTCTGGTTGAGCCTTCGCTTTTCGTCCGGATCCATTACTAAAACAATTAATGAGTTTTAGAATAACTAATTCAGTAAGAAATGTAATTTATATTGAAGTACAAAACAAATCATGCAAGTTGTAAGTTTTTGTCGTATTATAAAATATTGTACTTACACACGAACAATGTTTTTCTTTTCTGGTGTTGCCGCAAGTGGTCCAACTTTTTCCACGAGTATTTTTTCCAGTAAATTTGCGTCTTCATAAATCGTGGAGTTTTCTTCGTTATAATGCCGACAATTTGAAAACATAAGCTTGAAATCGCGGATCAAATCTTGTTCGTTCGAGTATTGCTCGGCTCTTATTTTCGATTCTATTTCCAAAAAGTCGATTGGTTCCGATATAACTTCGTAATAATCCGGATACAGCTTTTTTGAAGGTTTTTCCATGAACCCTATCATCGGTTTTCTACCATCCTCACACTAACAAAAGGCAATAAAGAAATTAATACAGTACAATTGCAGTTCTCAAAATGTTAAATCAATAAACTATCATTTACTTAAGTACAGGGTGGACCAAATTCAAATGTTTTATGGGCTATCTCAGTTACCGCAATAGATAGCGAAAATCTTATTTCGGTCTCTTGGGTCAACTTTTTTGGGGAAAATAACGCCCAAGCAATCAGATTTTTTCTATCGGATTCCACTTTGGTACTACAGACAAAAAATGAAATTCCATCATTTTTTAAAATTTGCTATAACTTTTTAATTTACTAAATTAGAACAAAATGTTATGTAGGTTTTTTATGTAGATATTTATGCTTAATTTAAAAACAAAAGTAATTTTTTTAGCCATCTTGACTTTCAAGATATGGAGTAAACTTATATATTAAAAATTGAAATTATAATATAAATAAAAGTGACACAGCATTTTATAGGTCTAATAAAATAACGAAATGACAATAAATTTAAAACACCAGATAAATAATTATTTAAATTGTTTAAAGTGCTCGCCGTTATGTATGATGTAGTGGTTAGTTCTTAAATTTATTTTGTCCACTGCCTTTAGGATAGTTTGTCTCAAAATAGAGTCGAAAGCATTTTTGATTTTACGGCGAAGAAGTTCAATATTTTCCGTCAGGGTTGCGTAAACAACATCAATGTAAAAGTAATCCATAGGCGTTAAACATGGCGATCGCGGAGGCCAATGAACAGGACCAAATGTACCAAGTCATAAATTTTGAAAGCGTACATCTAAATTAATATCCTTTTACAATGCGGGCGTTGTGAGGACCAGCTCCTTCTTGCTGAAACTACTGATGATTTTGAATTGTTAATAATGGCAATTCGCCCAACATATCTTCTAAATATGTTTCACACAATCTTAATTTCGTTATCATTAGACCAATAAAATGTTCTGTAGCTTTTATTTATATCATAGTTTCAATTGTTTTTCAGAGCATTCTCGATTTTATGAATTATTTACTCAAATTTTAAAATTTCAACAAGGTTACCAGTGATACGAAACTCTTCGAAGAGGGACAGTTAGGGGCGGCCCCCACGGGGTACGTCCAAAAATTATTTTTTTTCAATCGCTTTTAACTGTTAATTTTCAGCGGTAATTTATCGACGTACAAGGAACTGTGCTCTCTCGCGTCCGATCTCAACAAGCCGGATCTGATCTATCAGTTCATGCACCTGGCGAACCAGAACGCCATCTGGAACTCGAAGAAGGGCGCCGCGTTCGGTTTCTCGAGTATCGCCGAAAAATGCGGCGAACACCTGAAGCCGCACCTGCCCAAAATTATCCCGAAGCTGTATCATTATCAGTACGACCCGACTCCGAATCTCCAAGCCTCGATGCAGAATATATGGCACGTACTCGTCCAGGAGCCGCAGAAGATGGTAAAACCTCACGGCCGTGCTTCTGTCTGTGTGTGATAGTTTTGGTTGCAGTTGGAGCAGTACCACGAAGAAATTCTGGCCGATTTGTTGGCGAATTTGAACTCGAGCCAGTACAGGGTGAGGCAGGCCTGTTGTCTCGCCCTACAGGATATCCTCAAGGGTGCAGGGAACAGGTCGATTCATGATTGCGTCGGTTCGATGGACGATCTGTGGAATAAGTTGTTCCGGGTCATGGACGAACATCATGAAGCGACTCACGTTATATCTACTAAAACGACCAGAATTTTGAGTAAGGTGAGGGCATAAAAAAAAAGTAGCTGCCAGTAGCAGCTCCAAAGCCACTTCTTTATTTTTTCAAGTTTTTGCCGTTCGATATTTGTTTACTTCTTTATTTTTTCAAGTTTTTGCCGTTCGATATTTGTTTGTTTGTTTGTTTGTTCGTTCGTCGTTCTTCGGTCGTCCTACGACGGTCGACGGTCGTCGTTTTTCGGTCGTCGTTCGTCGTTCGCCGGTCGGCGTTCATCGGTCGCCGGTCTTCGGCCGTTGTTCTTCGGTCGCCGGTCGTCGTCCGTCGGCCGTCGTTCGGCATTCGACGGCCGTCGGTCGTCGTTCGCCGGTCGTCGTTCTTCGGTTACCGGTCGTCGTCCGTCGTTTGACGTTCGACATTCGACAGCCGTCGGTTGTCGTTCGTTCGTCGTTCTTCGGTCGTCGTTCGACGGTCGTCGTCCGACGGTCGTCGTTCGTCGGTCGTCGTTCGTCATTCGACAGCCGTCGGTCGTTGTTCGCCGGTCTTCGGCCGTGGTTCTTCGGTCGCCGGTCGTCGTTCGTCATTCAACGGCCGTCGGTCATCGTTCGCCGGTCGTCGTTCGCCGGTCATCGTTCGACGGTCGTCGTTCGTCGTCCGACAGTCGTCGTTCGTCATTCGACAGCCGTCGGTCGTCGTTCGCTGGTCGTCGTTCGTCGATCTTCGGCCGTCGTTCTTCGGTAGCCGGTCGTCGTTCGTCATTCGACAGCCGTCGGTCGTCGTTCGCCGATCGTCGTTCTTCGTTCGTCGTCCGACGGTCGTCGTTCGTCATTCGACGGCCGTCGGTCGTCGTTCGTCGTTCGCCGTCCGTCGTACGACGGTCGTCGTTCGACATTCGATGGCCGTCGGTTGTCGTTCGTTCGTCGTTCTTTGGTCGTCGTTCGACGGTCGTCGTTCGACGGTCGTCGTCTGACGGTCGTCGTTCGTCGGTCGTCGTTCGTCATTCGACAGTCGTCGGTCGTTGTACGCCGGTCTTCGGCCGTGGTTCTTCGGACGCCGGTCGTCGTTCGTCATTCAACGGCCGTCGGTCATCGTTCGCCGGTCGTCGTTCGCCGGTCATCGTTCGACGGTCGTCGTTCGTCGTCCGACGGTCGTCGTTCGTCATTCGACAGCCGTCGGTCGTCGTTCGCTGGTCGTCGTTCGTCGGTCTTCGGCCGTCGTTCTTCGGTCGCCGGTCGTCGTTCGTCATTCGACAGCCGCCGGTCGTCGTTCGTCATTCGACAGCCGTCGGTCGTCGTTCGCCGATCGTCGTTCTTCGGTCGACGTTACGCGTTTGTCGGTCGTCGTCCGTCATCCGACGGTCGTCGTTCGACGTTCTTCGGTCGTCGTTCGACGTTCTTCGGTCGTCGTTCAACGTTCTTCGGTCGACGTTCGTCGGCCGCCGTTCATCGTTCTTCGGTCGTCGTTCGACGGTCGCCGTACATCGTTCGTTAGTTTTTTTATTTATTTACATACAATTTACACATAAATAAACAAGTTTTTTTAAATAAAAAAGGTATCTTGGTTACCAATCTAAAAAGCTAATTTTTTTCTCTGTCTGATGGTGTAAAAATCCAATATGGCGGCCATAAGAAATAAAAAAGTTGACCAACGCAACTTGAAATCTAGAAGGCTTAGAACATTTCTGTTGACGTCATCAAAATCAGGACGGTCAAAAACATACAGTTATCAAGTTTAAATTAAATAGTGTCAGTGGTAGGGAAGATAATAATATTTTTCTAAAATCACATTTTTTAGTTTTTTTGTAATAAATCAAAAACGAATCAAAATATCCAGGATTTCTTTTCAGATTCTTAATCGCCATAAAAATGTGCAACTTTTCTCTGATCTAACTGACCTTGTATCTCTTACCGTTTCCAAGATAGCAATGGTGAGCATCGAAAAAAGCACCACCTGTATATCATAATGTATGTAGCGTTATATCATATAACGTTATATAACATAACAATTCATTTTTTTAATGTTATTTATAACGTTATGTAACGAAAACAAATAATAAATAACGTTATACAATAACGTAACGATTTAAAACGTTATTCCATCCCTGATTCTAATGGTGCCTGTCCACGTGAGAGTAAACAACTCTCGATAGCAGCGTCGCCAAGGATACAGCCAATCGCGAGTTACTCTCAGGGGCTGTATCCTTGGCGACGCTGCTATCGAGAGTAGTTTACTCTCACGTGGACAGGCACCATAACATATTAAACTTTTCAAAAAGTTCAAATTTAGCCATGTTCACAATACCACAATAAACAGTTACAAAAGAATACACGGATTTGCTTTAAAGTTGACAAATGTACTTCAAATTACGTTTAGTTGTTTAATCATCACTTGTTTACGAAATCATGGCAAACTTTGATGATCGAATTTTTACAAAACTGGCCATATCTCGATTACTTTTTGCTACGAATATATAACACTATATATTTTTGAAAAGCTAAAAAAATACTCTTTCACATAAAGTCATGGCCAACTAGGGTTTCCATTTAAAAATATATAAGTTTACTCCATATCTCGAAAGTCAAGATGGCTAAAAAAAGTTTAATTTTGTTTTTAAATTAAGCATAAAAATCTATATAAAAAACCTCTATAACATTTTGTTTTAATTTAATAAATTAAGAAGTTATAGCAAATTTTAAAAAACGATGAAATTTCAATTTTCGTCTGTACCTAGTGCCAAAATGGAATCCGATAGAAAAAATCTGATTGCATAGGCGTTATTTTCTCAAAAAAAGTAGCCCAAGAGACCGAAATCAGATTTTCGCTATCCATTGCGGTAACCGTGATACCCTGTAAAACATTCGAATTTGGTCCACCCTATACAGATTTTTAAAAAAAATTACAAGTAGAATATCGAACATCATTCTGAAAAATCTTTTAACTGATGACACTGATCAATAATTAAGTACGAAATGTTTTTACAGGGTTTCCCATAAATTAAAAACTTCCCGTAAGTTAAAACTACATACCGCATAATCAAGCAGATATTTTGCCAAGGCATGTAGTCGCTTTTTAAGTGGTATTGGATCTCGAGGTGGCCTACCTCTGCCTGGTGTACCCGGTGTACCTACAGGATTCTTTGGTTTGGGTCCCGGTTTTTTCCGAACCACTCTAGAATCTTCAGATTCTGCTTCACTATCAGTATCCTAAAATTAAAGATAAAAATTACAAAATTTTAGTATCTTGCACAAGCGAATGAAGAAAATTAGTAGCTAAAAGCGAAGCCAGTTACAACAGTACAACAGATAAGATTCCTGGAGATAACACATGCATTGTTTTTGATTTTTATAATTACCACATATTTAAAAAAAATAAAATAAGAGAAAGCAGGGTGTTAATTTGCTGCAACTAAATAATACAACAGAAACATATTAGCAGTGCAGTAGCATACCTTTCGATTTTTGTTAGTGACTCTGTGTGTTACCTGATCAATGTCAAGTAGCCCTTGAACTTTAGCTTGCATCACTTTCTGAAGTTTAACTGCGTCCTGAAACAAACAAAAAAAAACAATCGAATATTTACACATTTAAAAGTAAAATTATTGGCTGTGTGGTTCACAAGTGTATTCCGCAAGCGTGGCAGACTGCTATAGAGGGGTTGACCCCCTCTTCAGCCGTTAGAGGTGCAAGGATTGTGGCTAGGATGTGGATAGTCAAGGATGGACAAGGATAAGTGGAAGTGCTGCCACAGCATTTGCCTTAATTGTAGAGGAAACCACCTGAAACCTCTACAATGACAGTCGGCCCTGGGATTCGAACCCATGACCTCCTGAATGCAAGTTAAGTTGTTAACACAACCAGCCATTGAGCTCGGTAGTCATTCGAACCCATGACCTCCTGAATGCAAGTTAAGTTGTTAACACAACCAGCCATTGAGCTCGGTAGTCATTGACTAAAAATAACCATTATCTCTAGGAGTAATGATCTTAGGCACATAGTTAAAAATTTAAAAAAAAATCAATAATGGAGTAACCATCTGAATTTTTAAAAAAATATTTGCTGTAAAAATATATTACATCTGCATTTTTAAATGTTTCAGAAACATTTAGTTTCAATTTTTATCTTCACTTAATATAGGATTCCTTTACTGATCGATTGCTATATCCAATTTTTAAAAAAGGGGCACTTACTTTATATAGTTTGGAAGTGGTAACATTATACTTTTTGGCGTTTTCGAACATAATGTTTAAATCTCCAGCCACTTCACTGACAGTACCGTAAGCACGGTTAATTAATTTTCTACGTATTTGAGTCAAAGAGACTGGATTCTTTATTTCACGGTAATAATCGGCATAAAATCGCTTTGAAGGAAGTCTCCAAAATGGTTCGCTCAAAGATGTCCCTGAATTATTGGTAACTGTCCTTACCGCTTCAAATAGCTGCCACTGGGGATTTTCAGAATCCGCCGGATCTACTGATGTCTAGAAACAAAAAAGAAAATGTTAATTCGATCACGGTTTAACATGACTGAAATATAGCTTGTCCGGTATACAGGGTGATTGATTGAGACCGGGACGTAAAAATATGAATAAGAGTATTCAAACATGAATATTTTGAACTTATTTTATACACATGAAGAATGTCACAAGATTATTGAAAGAACTTGCCGTGTTTTCAGTGAGAGGAACAAACAGCTTCACAGTTATAAGTATTTTCTTCAACATAGCATTCAACGAGTTAATACACACAACAATTTAGACAATATTACACTATTACTTACTTCTTCCTCCATAGATTCATCTTGTTCAGCTTCAGAATCTGTATCTTCATCACGAAGGGCTGCAGTTACAGCTGATAAAGTAGTACTGCCACGTAATCGTTTATTTCGAATTCGTTCACTACTTTTAGCTCCAGTATATTTACTGTGCTCAATTTCAATTTTTTTACTTGATATAATCTACAACATTAATGAACCACTTAAAGAATTTGTAAAAACTACATTCGAATAATTGAAACTTTTTGATTGTCAAAGTTTTAAAATTGGTTACATTATTTAAAAAAGTAAATTTGAAATAACATATACCTTCTTTAATATTTTAGCATCCTTATATATTTGTGAACCTGGTTCGTTAAAAGCGCAAGCATTTTTAGTCATTAAAAGCAAATCTTTTTCCATTTCGTTGAGATTATTATACTCATTATTCTGTATTTTCATGGCTATAGTTTTAAGATCAATGGGTAATTCAATAACGTCAAAATATTCTGGATACTTTTTCTTCGAAGGCAACAACTGAAACGCTGTATGTAGTGAACGGTTTTCTACATCAGTGGCCGTCATCACAGCCGTAAACAAATCCTCGTATGGATTTGCATCGTCATCTGGATTAGTGGATGTTTCAGAGGTGTCTTCCGACTGATCAATGTCCTGTTTTCGACCTTCCGCTGCAGCTTTCCTAGCAAGTTTTCTAACTTTAAGTATTATTTTACCTTTTGCTTCTACTTCTTCAATTTCTTGTCTTTCCAATAATCTTACAAATAAGATACACTATCAACTAACCAGCCAAATTATAAATGGTCTACACAGGACGTTTAAACAATTTGAAAGCATTTAATATTTTTTAAAAAAAACAGAAGGTATTTCAAAACATTTGCCTCATCAAGTAAAAATTTGTTTGATCAAACAGAGCTAGATTATTCACTTGTTTTAAAGCTTCATTATTTAGAACCATAGCAACCTGTTATTTTAAAGCATGTTTTTAAAACATTCAAGATCTGATAAATGTGCATAAATACAGGGTGTCCCCATTATACACGGCAAAAAAGTAGGTGCATACTTCTGAGTGAAAATGATGACCATTTGTCAAATATTTTGTTATCCGAAAATGCTTCCTTTCAAAGTTAGAGACCTCCAAAGTTGCAAGAAAAAAAATTCAAAAAATCGATTACGTCCTAGCCGTTTAAGCTAGAGCTATCAAACTTGGCCGAAATGTTTGGGTGTTTCCCATTGACTTTGTGGGATAATTAGAAAGAAAACACGTAATTGGAAGTATGATTTATAGTCAGGTCATCCGCTTACCATCTTCAGAATTTTTTTCTCTGGAATAAAATTGAAAATGTCATTCGTCCATAAGAAAGTACGACTTAATCCGCCGTGACTCGCGCGGGGTGTTCCAGACACCCCAGCCTCTTTTTTATTGTGTCATTTTTTCTTGGTTAGGCATTATGACCCCTACTTTTCAGTAGCTGGAGTTACATATGTTTCCAACCTTTTCTGTGAAAATGACTAGTTTCTTTGCTTTTTTTAACGAGTTATGAATTTTTTTTCAAAACTATGCGTTTATTTCTAAGTAATAAGTATACTGTAGCATATTTGCAATTTCGTATGCCACTATAGCCAGTGGTGAGCTATGAAATTTTTAACAAAGGGCTCGCTCATAGTTAAATATAAAAATTTAAAAAAAATGTTAATTATATGTTGGAAAAAAAATGTCATTTTAAATTCAAACGTGAATAATCGAGTGATTGCACATAATTCAAAAAATTCTATTATGCGATGGGTTATTCTAAATTTAATCGTCATTGCTTGATAGCCATGACTTCGTCGCTTTACAAATGTATGTAATGAAAATGATTTTAAGATACATTTTTTCTTGAGAAAATGGTTAACAAGAAGAACAAGGGGCTCGCAAATTAAGGAATAATTTAACAAAGGGCTCTCGCGAGCCCCCTACAGCTCACCACTGACTATAGCTGACATCGCTCTATAAATTTGCTTACATTTTCTATGAAACTCATGACAGAAAGAAAATACCTGACTGTAACAGGTTATGGAGGTTAATTGTCATTAGCAGTACTTATCTTTGCTGTACCGTTACTTATCCCTTAGGATAGGTACTTGGTACTTACACTGCGCTATATCGTGTTGCATCGTGTTGGTACAAAATAGCAGATATTATTATTTTACTTAGTGTATTCTATAGCCATATTATTTTTATATAATAAAAATTATAAGTAAACAAAAATAAATTTAGTTTCATAATTTATTCTTTCTAACATGAGTGAAATACTTTTTCGTTATAGCTCTATCAATATATTTTGCATTAACAACTAGTAAAAAGTCAGTTTGTATAAAGTAATTCAAGTGAAATCATTTTATGAATAGTTTTAAATAAAATAGCAGTATAATTAGACGAAAAATTACGAATAGTCTGAAAAACTGATGGGGTGTAAGAAACACCCCGCGCGAGTCATCACGTTAGTAAAACTAGCGCGAGTCACGGCGGGTTAAGAGGAAAAAATTCGTCCCTCTTTGTTTTTTGCTGTAAACGTAGCCGTTTTCGAGAAAATTAGCGCTAAAGATGCATCGACAAACTCTGTTTATACACCTCAAATATTTTTTTTAACGAAACTTAGTTGGCTAATGTCATGCTTGACTTAAGGCTTGTTCACAACCTAACCTTTTTTTAAAAATGTCAGACACAAACTTGTACATATAATACAACGAAATAAGGAATAGAGTTTCTAAAGTCGATTAAAAATCGCGCAGACCTGTGTGAGGCGCGGTTTTCGGCGTTCCGGGCGTAACCGGGGCCGGTCTTTCGATCGCGCGCGCTCCCAAGGCCGCCAAAAATCGTCCCGAGAAGATATCGAGGAAAACGTGCGAAGATTTTACACGCAACATTTAAATCGGGTCGTCGGGAGCGAGAATTTCGTCAAAATTTGACAATTTGACATGTTGACGTGAACTTTGAACGCTCGAACCTTCTCCGATTCGACCTTTTCGCGCATGTGTCGTACCGATTCGGAATCGTCTCGCCCTCCCCGACAAGTACGTACCAAACAATTCCACTTTCGAGTTGAATTTGGACCACGAACGAGAAAAAGCGCAGGCGCGCGCACGCGCTACATACTAACGAACGTCGAAAGAGAATTCCGTGCGCAACACCCGGTATGAGCGCGAAGCGCGAGTAGTTTGCTGGCCAAGTTTTCGGCCGAAGGCCGGAAACTTGGGCGTAACCGGCGAAAGAGAATTCCGTGCGCAACATCCGGTACGAGCGCGAAGCGCGAGTAGTTCGCTGGCCAAGTTTTCGGCCGAAGGCCGGAAACTTGGGCGTAACCGGGGAAAGAGAATTCTGTGCGCAACACTCGGTCTAGCAACAAGGAGGCCCTACGGGCCTCCGCGCTTGCTAGTATACTCTAAACGAATTAGCCGACATTCACTTAGTTTATTATGAACAAGCTACATACTAACGAACGTCGAAAGAGAATTCCGTGCGCAACACCCGGTACGAGCGCGAAGCGCGAGTAGTTCGCTGGCCAAGTTTTCGGCCGAAGGCCGGAAACTTGGGCGTAACCGGCGAAAGAGAATTCTGTGCGCAACACTCGGTCTAGCAACAAGGAGGCCCTACGGGCCTCCGCGCTTGCTAGTATACTCTAAACGAATTAGCCGACATTCACTTAGTTTATTATGAACAAGCCTTAAGTCAAGCATGACACTAGCCAACTAAGTTTAGTAAAAAAAATATTTGAGGTGTATAAACACAGTTTGTCGATGCATCTTTAGCACTAATTTTCTCGAAAACGGCTACGTTTACAGCAAAAAACAAAGAGGGACGATTTTATTCCTCTTAAGTCGTACTTTCTTATGGACGAATGACATTTTCTATTTTATCCCAGAGAAAAAAATTCTGAAGATGGTAAGCGGATGACCTGCCTGTAAATCATACTTCCAATTACGTGTTTTCTTTCTAATTATCCCAAAAAGTCAATGGGAAACACCCAAACATTTCGGCCAAGTTTGATAGCTCTAGCTTAAACGGCTAGGACGTAATCGATTTTTTGAATTTTTTTTCTTGCAACTTTGGAGGTCTCTAACTTTGAAAGGAAGCATTTTCGGATAACAAAATATTTGACAAAAGGTCATCATTTTCACTCAGGAATATGCACATACTTTTTTGCCGTGTATAATGGGGACACCCTGTATAGTACAAAACCCAAAAAAACAAAGTGTGCTTCTCATTCACATAAAATTACTCAAGTATAACCCCTAACATAAAGAATTATGTAGCGCCAAGATGTTGATAATAGAATTTTTTGTCTAGATTTCGTAACAACCTCTATATAAAATTTTAAGGAAAAACAAAAAAGGTTCTCCAAAAATAAAACAGTGCATTAAAATGTTGTGCTCAAAGTAAAGTAATAAGACGAAAGCTAGAAGCAAGTGTACCACATCCAAATGCAAGGGTTATTTAAAAATTATTTAAAAATATTAAATTAAGTTCAAAATGGTGCCATGATCATGGGGCTTTACATAGTGCAAATGAGTCTTCCTCCATAACAAACTTGATGAGCTTAATAAAATACACTGAACCCTCCAGGTATTCGAGGGTTTAATTTCCTAGTTTTGTGCACAGTGCACCACTTAACTTAGGCCATTATGGGGATCTCGCTTCATCCAAGAGTCAAAGATTCAGCGATATAAGTCAAACGTTACTTATAATAAATGCCAAAATCATGTTCACGAAATTAATTAATTTTTGATTTTGGTTTGTTTATGAAAAATATAGCCACACATTAAATTTCACACCAATGAAACTTATGGATATGGTGGGTCAGTGTACTACTGTTAGTACTATGTTTAAAATATGATTAAAATAAACACTAGCGTAAAACAAAAAACTATCACCAATAAAAAATAAATTGTTAGTTTACTTATTCAAACATCCTGTATAGCAATGATAACAAAATTTTCTATCAAAAACTATGAATGATATCAGAAAAAATAATTCTGATGAAAAAGAAGAAGTTTAAGAACTTTCTGCAGCCACTTAATCATGAAAATTCATAACTAAAAATTGTACGCATGTAATCAATGATGCGTACATTCCGAAAACGTTAAATTCTTCACTGGATATTAAAAATACCAAAATATTTAATGATCATGGTTGATACAATAACAAAAACCTGTTAAAACTTACTTATTTTTATTTGTGAGAAATAAATCCCACATATCGCAAGCGTCTCTGTATTCTTGAGAACTTTTCTTGTAAAAAGCTTTAGTGTTACTAACTATAAGCTCAATATCACTCTGAAGATCATCCATATCTTCATACTCATCGGTTTTCAACTTTTGCTGTACTTTGAGTAGATCGATAGGATTGTTAACAACTTCATAATACCCTGGTTCTTGTCTACGTTTTGGAACCCTGATAAATGCATCACACAACAGAGTGCCATCTTCCTTTTTATGATTCCGTATTGTATCATAAAGTTGTTGGCATAATTCCGACTTGAATTAAAGATAAATATTATATAGCCTACTATAGAACGTAAAACATTATCGAATTTAAAAGTTCATACCATGCAGAAAATTCCCATTAATCCTGTGGCAAGCAACTACAATGATTTATTACACAAATTATTTCTTAAATTCACAATCTCTTTATATAATACATGTGCATAAAACCTGAACTTATATACTTGTATCTTTTATTGCCACAAGAAACATGGCCATTATTAAAACATTCTTAATATTATAACGTCCTCAAGTACAAGATATTTAATATTCTTACAGGGTCCTGTTTTTTACTTCTTTTACGCATTGTTGGACCACTACTCGATGATGCTTCCAAACTATCGAGAGAATCTTCCTCTTGCCCCCGGCTTGCAATTGAGCTTGTTCGGCGTCTTTTACTCATTTTGATACTGGAACATAAAAAATTTGGCCATTAATAAAATTAAATTAAGTGTTATCAAATCTCATCTATCATTTCATATTATTTCAATAGCTCATTAACAGTAGAATAAACAAAACTCCTAAGTACTCTGTAAATGTTTACAACATAAATAAGCAAGTGTTTTATATTTTATTATAAAACTCCGATTTCTAGTGATAATAGTACATTATAAATGTAAATATGACTATTACACATACCTTACTGCTTGAAGTTCTTACTTTAACAGGAAAATGTTAATTATTAACGCACAATAACATTTACTAAGAATATTAAAACTTCTATTGATTGAACGGCATCCGGGCATCCATTTTTGCCATGAAAACGCCAATTGTAATAGTTTGGAGTGAGATAGTGCAAATAACATTATGATAGAGAGAATAAGATTATTACTACAATTGGCAACCATAGAAGAAGTTGGCAACAGCGTGAAATGAACTTCGATAATCATCGTATCTAATTTTTACAAAGTCTAATTCACACATCAACATAAAAAATATATAAAATTCTGATTTTGAAAATTTTAAGTTAATTATTTATTTTCTCACAACTAATAGTGTTACCTACCAACTTTGGGTCTTAAGAAAAGAGTAAAGTACAGATCAAGGAATTGGTGTGGCAAAGGACGGGGGGTTCACCGGGGTGGATTGATTTCAAATAGAAAATGTACAGTATCATTTTTATTAGTGAAAATAATAAATGTTCATTGATATCGCAATTTTTTTCATCACAAATTGGAAAAATTTTAAAAATATGAAAATTCTTAACGTTTCGGCTACACTGCGATTATAACAATTGCAGTTTGTTGTGTAAAAATTGTGTTTTATGTTATTGTGTTATGTTGGTCACAGGAAAGCGTCAAAAAATCTGATATTTTAATTATTAAACTTAAGATTTCAAAAAGAGTACATTCGGCTTTGATAAGTGAAAAATAAGAGTTTGTAGTTTTACAACCTAAAAGAGTACATTATGTACTCTTATGGTGCCTGTCCACGTGAGAGTAAACTACTCTCGATAGCAGCGTCGCCAAGGATACAGCCCCTGAGAGTAATTCGCGATTGGCTGTATCCTTGGCGACGCTGCTATCGAGAGTTGTTTACTCTCACGTAGACAGGCACCATTAAGAGGACGGTTGGTAACCAACAATTAATAACGTAACTAACCAAATGAGTTTAAATTCCCTAGTATAATAATTTACATAAAATCACCAATATTTCAAATCAAGTTATATACAAAATTATTCACTTTAAACACTGCTTAACATAAAAATATTGATTAACATAAAAATATTGATTAACATAAAAATATTGATTAACTTAACAATCAAATTTATTTTAACGATAAAATAATGTTTACACTGTTAATTTATTTACAGTCTACGTCAACATATAGTTAATTCATCTCGTAAATATATTATTTAGATGATATTTATTAGAAGGAGCTGTTGTAAAAAGGCTTCCTGAAATTGAAACAAAAATATATTTCACTAATTCACTAGCTAGCTAACATTTACACTTACCGATAAACCTCTTTTTCGTTTTATCTTCTTCATTAGCTACTATTTTACAATCACTGATTTCAAATATTTGAAAATCTAGACATCTAAACTTCTGATCTGACTTGTATAAACTGTCTTGAGTAACATGTGGATATAGATACGGACGACCAGAAAATGGATTTATAAAATCAGCCCAATATCCTGCTTTTCTTAATTTATCGCAGATATTTTTTGCTGTAAGAAGAAACTAAAAAGTAAAGAATTAATTCATTGCAATGTTATTATTTTATATCGTACAGTCTGCGCCATTTTTTCTGTTTCAAGGTCACTAGTAGTTCTTAGAAGTTTCAAATTTGGTTTTAAAGAGATCGTTACTACTGATAATTCCGAACCTTCTAAATTACGATTAGGAAACAAATCACAGACGGTTTGCCGCAACACAGTTGGACAGTCCTGGACACGACATACTATATTTCCATCGGCTTTGTCAAACTAGAAATTAAACATTTATAACTAGATTGCTAAATGCAACCATAGAAAATCACTTACATCACTTAGCTGCTCCATAAAAAACGGAGACTTTGCCTGAGCCGTTGTATGAATATCATACCATGCTGGACCTACGTTTCCTGGCATGAAAAAGGGAAATCCATGTGGGGATGCAAGAATTTCAAAATTGGGATCTCTCCAAACCAGATTTCCTTCATCTGAACAAATTTTAAAAAATGCACATATTTAATTCAAATTACATCATGAAAGTTAGGTTACAATAACGGAAAATTTACATACCTTGTTTAGTTTTTCGCGACTTTACAATTTTATACGGACCATCTGCATTATTACTACGTCGTGAAAGATTTCTAACCACGGAATAACAATGAAAAAAGTTACCTTTTGACAACCGTTTAAAAAATGATAAACTGTGAATTGACATATTATGACAACATCTGACACTTGAATTTTGGCACGTAATCCACATGCATGTGCGGGTATTTTGAATTATTTAACGAAAGTACAACAAAATTAATTTTCAGCCAAATATTATAACGATAAGCAAGTAAAAGTGTAGCAATATTATCTACATTTTTCAAGCAAATGAGTGATAACATATGTCTTCCTGATTTGTAGAACAGTTATTCAAAAATTTAACATTATTTTTTAAAGCATGCCAATTTTTCGTTGTATTATCTAGGGTTCTAGCTTCTAGGGTCTTCTATTTGTTAATTTCAACAAAGGTTCAAAGAGATACAAATATTACTATTAATATGCTATTAATCAAAAATTAAGCACAAGGCTACTACAAAAAACTTGAATGAAGCAACATTGCCTCTATCCTTTAAAATTTGTGTAATGACTGCAATATTGCAGCAAATAGAATAATTTTGAAGAATTAGGTATTTAACAGTACTAAATACTTATTTGTTAAAAATAAGAATGTTGATCGTGAGAATAAAATTATTTGTAATAATGATAGTTATTCACTCAAATACTAATTTTTCAAGATAATATAAGGATAAACAGTTTGTAAATCTGAGTCACTTAAGACAAAATCTTCAGAACAGACTGTATCCTTGAGTATTACCCAGAGTTATGACATTAAAACATTAAACTTTAAATTTTACTTAAGTATACATATTAACTTATAAGATTATAATTTTTACAATTCTAATATCGACCTTAAAAAGTTTCAGGTTTTATAATTCCATGCACAAAAATTATATTAGCCATTTAGATGTCATAAAAGAAATCATTACAAAACGTAACTCACTATAAGTCAAAGTTTAAAGCAAAAAATTCTCACTTATCTTGACAAACAATCATTAAAATTGCGTATTACAAAGTTCAGATTAATTATTACGATAAATTATAATACATTGCATTTGAGTATCTATATTTAATGCAATGTTTTTTATTTTTAATAATGGTGAAACTATGCGCTCGTCACTGTGTTGCTGACCTGTACGGGCCAAAAAAGCGGGCTACATTTTTTAACAGTGCGTCGCACTTTGTATTCCTATAAAATAAACACTTTTATTTTCATTTATAACTTCACAATTAATATAAATAATATTGAAAATCTGAGTACGAATATTTAGCTAATTTTTCTTAATTAACATTTGAAAAACAAAATTTTAAATAAACTGGTTCCATTTTAAATAATTATTGAGCGATACTTTCTCTTTAAAAAAAAAAAAAGCGCATGTCACTAGATGCAGACTAAATTGAGCAATGTTTTCATTCCTTTGCAGCTGATCATACAAAACAATTATTGAGGAAAAAGTTGTAGGCAATTTAACAAACTGTAAAAAACGACATGGTTCAAATTGTGATGACAAACTGCATTTAAAAAAAATGTAAACCATAGTTGACTTTGTCCTGATTAAAAAATTGATTTTTTAAAATGTACCTAAAGTGATCATAGTCATTTTACTATTTTGTCTTAAACTTAAAGCATATTCTAAAGAACTAATATGTCATGAAAAATAAATTGAGTGTAGTAATTTCACCCTGGTAAAAGTCTATGTAAAAAATAACCAATCATCTGTTGAAGTTCTTAAATAAAAACTGTTTGTGTTTTTGATGCTATTTTAAGATAGAAAACAAATAAATACCATTCTGTAAAATATAATGATAAATCAGTTGATATTTCTATATTGTTTGTGTTATTTTTATATGAACTAAAATTAGGTTAAAATTTCAATACTAAATTATTTTATGTTTTATGGTGCACTGGTTGTTTAGAGCATTTTTGTATAGTTCAATTAATTTTAAGACAAATAATTAAAATAAATATACGAAGCCACATACTTAAAAAAAAAGCTTTCTAATGATTTTTAAGCTAACTATGTATGCTCTCCATCAAAAAAATGCAACTTTTTCATTCATCTCAGAATATAAATTATCTTTAAGCATGAATGAATATCTAGTTCTATAAAAACTGAGATATTTAAGATTCAAAAAAATTGTTAATTTTAGTTTTTCTACTGTATACAGGGTGTCAATAATCTACATGCGTTGTATGAGTAACTTTGTCATTATAAAAGGTACATAGTCGGTTAAATTAGCAAACTTGGGCAGAATTTCAACACGAATTTAAAGCCGTTTTCATATTTGCTAGCTTATTAATGTTATCTTTTGTTATTGTTTTTGTCAATGGTCACTTTGATTAAACTTAAGAAAAACAATAATATTGTAATCTTCCTTATTTTTAAAGATAAACCTAACAACCCAGACACCGATGGAACGAGAAAAAAATTCTCTTTTTAATGAACCCATAGCCAACTATGGTTTCCATTTTAAAAAAATGCACGTTTGGCTTATATCTCAAAAATTGAGTGTGCTATGATTTTTTTGATATTTTTTTCTGATTCTAGAATTCTAAGCAATAATATCCACAGGAATCATTTCACATTTTGGTTTTAACGTAGCTGGCTATGGAATTATTTACCGTTGAAAAAATCGTCTGTTTTTAGTTTTTTCAAAATGTTTAAAAAAGTTGAAGTTGTAGGTCGTGTCAAAATTGCATTAAATTCGTCTTGAAAGTCTGCCCAACTTTGCTAAGTTTACCGACGATGTACCTCTTATAATAACAAAAGTTACCCATACAACATTATGTAGATTATTGTCACACTGTACAACGCACCATTGTGTTTCTTCAACCAAACTAATGTTTCGCTGAGTAATTCGTTAAAATAGAACAATTTTGTCTAATTAAACCAAGTTTGTATCTCTTATAATAATCGAGATATATTAAAATTATGAAACAAAATGATTTAAGAATGTTTTTTTAATGCACTAAAGATTTTAATTAAATCATATAACATTATTTGCAAATTATATAATTACCTGTTTTTATCTACTTTTATAGTGAAACTGTAATAATTGCATGCAAATTTATAACTTTCATTCGTTTTTTTTTTGAGGTTCAACTTCTTTTCCCTCCGTTGATTTCTCTTAAATGAGTTCATATTTCAGTCTTATGGTCATCTAGTCAAAAAATTTGATATGTTTCATTAGAATTTGGTGACAAACATTCACCATCTATTTATATCTTCAAACCACAAACTTCGTTAACTTTTACAAGCCAAACATCGGTCGGTAATAAAACTAATAATCAATAATTAAACTAAAAACAAAACAGGCTAAGAAGAATTGATAAAAATCTATATTTTAATTATTAATTAATTAATAACTACTGACTTTTTTAATTTGTAAATTATCGAAATGCAAAATCTCTACAAAGACCTCAGTTATATAATCACGCTGAATTATTTTGCGGTCTGTTTCCTGTTTTTTTTGTGCTTTTATTTAAATGTTGTTAGAAATATACAATAAAGTTTAATAAAACGTAAAACGTACAACAATATTAACATTTTTAAGTATGTGAAACTGTAATAAACAGTTAAAAAAACTGCATTAATATCAAACAAATGCACTGAGTGAAATAGCCCGCGACTTGAAAGAAGTGGGCCATTTTAGCAATACCGTTCTGGAAAACAGACATTCAGAAAATAACAAATCAGATTTTTCGTTTGTTTCCACCTTCCAGAACATTCGAAATTTAAAAACCGATTTTAAATCAGTACAAAATGCTATAAATTTTTGCCGATTTATTCGACTTTATTTCTATCGTAGTTTCAGAGATCTCAAATGTGGAACGGGTTACAAAATTGTATCAGTCAAAAAATGATTAAAACGAAAAGTAAACAGATATAAAAATAAACGTTTAAGTTTCTTGAACCAACTTTCATAACTGCATCCGTTAATTCTTAAAAAAACGCTAGGATTTATATCTTAAAATATTTAAACTTTTAAATCGATGGCACACCTCTTATAATTCGATTGTAGCTCATAGTAAATTGCTGACGTTTAAATATCAGTTCAAAACGAAGCAATATAAAATTTAATTTATTTGCATTTTATTACAAAATCTGCGCGTCTTTTAACGTTAGATTATGCTTATAGTAACGGTAAAAACGCTTATACTTTGACTACAGCTACTCCAAAAATAAAACAAAGATCTAATTCTTCGCGGCAATTAAAAAATTCTTACGAATGCATGCACGAGAAAGTTTTGCAGTGTTTTTTACTTATTGTTAAACTGATTGTTGCATTATTGTCATTTATATTCAGCGTGAGAGTATTGTTATTAATTTTATATCATCATAATCGAATATAAAATAGGTCTGCAGTTGACGAGTCGTTTATTTATACCTGCAATTTTGTAAAAGTATTCGTTGAACCAGATTAGATACTTTATTCTAATTCACTGTTTAGGCTTTCGATATCTCACAATTATGATTAAAAACATCTCCAACATGACCTACCTGTCAAACAGCGCACCGTTGTAGAAAGTTTGTGGTAGTTTGTCGGAATATCTCGAAGTGAATATACGCAAGGTAAGCAGTTAAAAGAACACTTTTTGATATTTAATATGCGAATTACGTGCGATATTCTTTGGATTAATGAACTGTTTGCGTTTTATATTTTTACTACAACTGCAAACTTTAAAATCAGTTAATTTGACGAAGAAACATTCACTGATTAAAGTGTCGAAACCATTTTTTTAAATTACGAAACTGTTTTTGCGTATTAACAAGTTTAAAATATTTTATTGCGCTTTAAATAAATAGGTGTGAGTTAAATTTAAAAAAAAAAGTGTTTTGAGTTTGAGATCATTTCCATGTCCTAAAATGTTACGCCATTAAATAAATTAAAAAATAAATAAAATCAGGAGAGCTGTTATCTGCAAAATTTTCCTTGATTTAATCGTTTTTTGGCACAATTTAGTACCTATAATAAAACTATAAGTTATCTAAAATTTTAGATATTCGCAATCGTTTGAACTAGGTAATTATTAATATGTTAGAAGTTTAGTTTTTTGCTGATCAATCTTGTAAGAACTTTCTTTAGCAACTTTTAATTTGCACTTAATGGTGTTATCAACTTTTTGTGCAGTCAATTCGGTTGTATTTCAAAATAAAAAAGTATTTAATGGCAATAAGTGAAAAAAAATCCTAATTCAAACATTTTTTCAAAACAGTAGAACTTTTTGTTTCTTTCCAAGGGTTATCTTGATTGTGTAAAAATGTAATAACACATTTTTTTGCTGATTTAACCATTCTTTCGTTTCTACCGGCTTAAAAGAACCTAATGTTCTTTATGGCAACAAAAAAAAAATGAAGCGCCCAAGTAAATTGCGCACAGAAAAAAAAAACGCATTTATAAAAAGGAACAATGATATTAATAATTTACTATTTACTACCTATATGATTACCTAATTGGTGAATTAGAATTAGCGACATTCTTGATACTAATATTCTTGCAATAATTATGTAAATATTTCTTATTTATTTATAGGCACTTCGTGAAATTTCATAACAATGTCTGTCATAAAAACTGAAGAAGAAGTTCGAAAGGACATTGGGTTGATCAAACAATGGCTTTGTAAACAACCTCATTTACCTTCTAATATGGGTGAGCAAATAAAAAAAAAAACTATTATTTATGAACTACGAACTGAATTATGACCTACACACTATATTAAAAACCTTTAAATATTTCCTCATTCATACTAATTATAGGAGTATTTAATTTTTCGAATTTGGAATGTAAAAGCTTTGTAAAAAAAATACTCCTAAAATAAAACCGCGTACAAAGGTTTCTTGACTTTTGAACAATAATTTTTAATCAGTACACCTTGATTGTTGAACGTTTATAATTTTTAGTCTATAATTAATATAAATAGGTTGCACGCGAAATTCAATCTTTTTCGGAACCTTAATAAATATCCGTTCTTATTATTTTCTATGTCGATTTAATTTAGTTTAATTTTCCAGAGGATGCCTATATACGACGATTTTTGCATTGCTGTGATCACAGTTTAGAACAAACTAAAAATCTTATCGATTATTGTTTAACGATTAGATCGCAAGCTCCAGAATTATTTACAAAAAGGGACCCCGCAGATAAAGCTATGCAGAACGTGTTTAAAGTAACGTGAGTAAAAAATGCAAATAAATGTAAAAGATTTTAGTATTTCTGCAATCTTTTTTTTTACCTCAAAATTAGTTTTAGGCTATGCACCAACTTTTGTTTCATGTCAATGCAGATTTCATAAAATCTTTTTTTTTTAAATTTATTGTGGTCACGTTTAAATTGCACCTACAGGTTGTTATACCGGGTGTAACTGAAATTAGGCTCACCCCCTTTTTTTCTTTAGTTTTGAATTTAGACAAATGATATTTTAGACATGTAACATTTGCAAAAAACTGGATTATTTGAACAAAGGTACACTTTTGTTTCACTTCCGGTTTCGCCGGAAATGGCCATAACAAAAAATTATTTGAGGTTATAAAAATTAACCAAAATGGTACAGTTGTATCCAAAATCGTTTCCTCTTTCCAAAAATGTAAATATATACAGGGTGTTCCATTTAAAATAACAAAGTTATGGTCATTTCCGGCGAAACCGGAAGTGAAACAAAAGTGTGCCAATGTTCAAATAATCCAGTTTTTTTGCAAATGTTACATGTCTAAAATTTCATTTGTCTAAATTCAAAACTAAAGAAAAAAAAGGGGGTGAGCCTGATTTCAGTTACACCCGGTATAGTTTAATTCAGAATTTTTAGAACAATCTCTTGTATAAAAGTCTTTCAAGAAATGATAGTTTAAAATAGACGAAATCTTTTAATATAATCGTTTAGTATTTATTTATCTTTGACACCAATTAATTTAAACATATTTCAGTGATATAGTGCCACTTCCGAAACTAACTAAGCAGAACTATAAATTATTCATCAATCGATTAGCGGATCATGATCCAAATAATTACAATTTCACAGATTCTTGCAAAGCATTTTTTATAATAGCCGATGTGCGGATGTTAATAGATCCTTTATATAGTGATGGAGAAGTGCCTATATTCGATATGGCCGGATTAGGTTTAAAACATCTTACGAAAATATCACTTTCAATAATGAAGAAATATATGGTTTATGCACAGGTAAATGTTTTGTGAATGTACAGGATGATCAAAAACGTGTGGTCATAACTTAAGGGGATAATTATTTAAATTTGAGTCAAAAATGTTAACCTTTGTCCAATTTCCAATTAGATAGATTAGAGTTATGAAAAAAGTATGTACCTATTTAAAATCGTTACTTGTATAGATCTAATTACCATAAAAAATTATTAAAACAAATGATTTGGATTTTGTGAGATTACTTTCAGTTTTATTATTAAACCCATTTTACAGTTTTTTGAGCTTATAAGTTGTATTTTGTGAAAATTTTATAAATTTTTTAGGAAGGTCATCCGGTAAGGCTTAAACAAATTCATGTGGTAAATGTATCTTCATTTTTGGATAAGACACTGGCTTTAGTTAAACCTTTTATGAGTGCTGAAGTAGCTAATGCAGTAAGTATCTTGAACTTTTTCAAAAACTATACAGGGTGTCCCAGTTTACATTTCCAGCATGTGGGGATATCGCTTATTTTTGTACTTTTAAAAACTGATTGTGGCTCCTCTCATCTAATTTAAACAAACCTGTATCATACATATAAAAGTCCAGGCTGACTCTGTGACTCTGTAACGCATGAATATAGCTACAAAATATCTGTAACGCAGTAAACTCCAATGAGTACTACGGGTTCATTTGATCGGCTGAGTTGTGTCTAATGAACCGTAAATTTTTACTCACCGGTAACATAACAGTCAGTGTCTAACTTGCAGCTCACGGTATTATAAAAAGTAATAGTTTAAATTTAAGATATACAATTACCCGTCCTAGGACAGGCTAACGTGCTAGTCTTCTATAATAAGCAAGATCCCCATGCTGGAAATGTTATCTGGGACACCCTATATATTTTAATGGAACTCCATATTTTGTTTGTGATGAAGAAATGAAAGCTAGATTTTCCCCCATTCAATTTTTTTTTCACAGCTACACTTCCATCTTCCCAATTCCACAACATTGTTTGAACATGTACCACAAGAATTATTACCTGAGGAGTACGGAGGAAAAATTGGAAAATTAAGTGATATAAAGGCCGAAGTTATAAAACAGGTGATGAATCACAGAGATTATTTATTGGATGAATCAAAATGGAAGGTCGACGAAAAACTGAGACCTGTTGGGAATGATTATGGGAAACAACTTTTTGGTATACAAGGCTCCTTCAGAAGTTTAAGTATAGATTAATTAAATCTAGAAAATTAGTTACAACGCATATACCAAATGTAAAACTTAAATGTATTATATATTTGTTATAAATAGTGAGGTCCACGTTTACCACTAGGCAAAACAGGCATGTACCTAGGGCCCACTGAAGAGAGGGGCCCGCACATAGATATTTGTCATTACTTTTTTTTATTGTAATCTCAAAATATTAATATACAGTGTCATTCAAAAAGTTTGCAAAAAATGCAAAAGTTTTTTGTTAACTATTTCCAAGAAAATTTTATTCTTGAAAAAAGTTGGTACATGGTCTAAAACGAATTTATTCAAGTTTAAAAAAATTCATATGGCACTAGATTTTAGCGATTTTAGAAATATTTGCAAGAGTAAAGTGCCCTAATTTTGTTACAAAAAACGAATTTTTTTACTTGTTGCAGACTTTTTGAATGATGCCATGTATTAACACAACTTCAAAGATTTTAATTTTTTTAACAAATTCACTCTCATTTTTGTTTATACGAGAAGGGCCCCAACTTTCATTTGTATGCCCGAAAAGCTCTATAGACATGGCACTGTAAATAGTTACATGGGCGTCTACAGGGGAGGGCAAACGGGGCACGCCCCTTCTGGAATCGAGTACTCCATTAATGACCAAATGAAAGAGGGTCAGGCTAAAAGTTCGTTAATATTTTAATGCAATCCTTTGCAGGCTTTGCCTCCCCCTGGATAATTTGCTGCGGACGCCCATGAATAGTTATAATAAATTTGTGGTGAAAGTATATTCACTTTTTTTACTGTTGCACACAAATGAAAAATAAAACTTCAATATTCTCGAATTTTTTTAATTTATTGCATTTTGAAGTATAATATATTTCAATAACCAGTCAAAAAATTTCAGATTGTAATTATGCAAACATAAATAAATTAATTAAATAAATAATGCAAGTAGCAAATAAATTTATTTTAATATTCATCATCTGAGGCTGGTCCCTGATCTGTATTTCTTGCTAACATGTAATTGTCCATGTCGATAGATCTGCAATTGTTTATCGAATATCTCAGTCTTTCTGCCATAATTTCTTGAGTCGAATAGGAAGGTAAGCGTAATTGGAAAAAACAAGTCTGTGCTGTTGGTAATCCATTTATGGCACGATCAACTTTCATTACCTGAACAAGCAAAATTTACAAAATAAAATATTAGACGACTATTTGAAATATACTGATGTGTTCCACTAAATTTTCTTACTATTGGGATCTCAAAAAATACAAGAACTACCGATTTGACTAAGTAAAATTTAAAAAAATATAGTTTTATTAAATATTTTGCAAGGTAATTTATGAACAAAAATTTTGACCGTCACAATTTTATAGAAAACAAAATCTAGCAACATTTTTTCCTTTGGCATTTTTGTGTATTATCAACGATAGCCAAGATATTTGAATTTAAAATTTTTGTTGATTTAGTTTTTTTTATTATATCACACAAGCCATGGAATTTTTAAACAAAACAAGATCTTGTTTAAAATCATTGAATAAAAAGACAAAGGAAGGAGCTTTTAATACTATACTGCAGCGTTTGAGCGGCGACGGAAATGACATAAATGGCCTCTGATGGCAGCCGGTTTTGACAGGTCAAACAGTCAATAAATTAAGGGTTTTGTGTGCTACAATGGTTAGCTGCAGATCTTGTAGTCTTACTAGGTCAAAAAATGTTGAAGATTAAAAGATTACGTTTCATAAGTAAGTAGACATTAATATTTTGTAGTGTAATCATGTATTGAAAATTTGATGTGGTCTGTCAAAATGGTATGTCATATCAGTGGCGTGCATTTGTGTACAGCATATTTTTTAACTCTCATAATAAATAACCCAAATATTGAAATATGGTCGTGTTTTGAATTCCCTCAACCACGAAACAAGAAAGAAATAAGTAAATAACAGGCTCAATTCAAAACAGCAAATATTTACATTAATCAATACATATTTAAAAATGTTAGATATGCCACTGAGAAGCAGAAACATGCATCCGCCATATTGAGAGGCTAACCTGGACGCCTTAGTATCGCTATAATGCTCCTTCCTTTATCTTTTTATTCAATGGTTTAAAATACACTCCCAAATAGCTAACTTTTGTCCCATTTAACCAACCTTGTATTTTCATTATTTACGGACAGGGTAATAGTGCCACATGAAAAATTGAAACACCTTTTATATGTATGTTTATTTTATCATCCATGAAAAATTAAAAAAATAATTAACAGCTAAAAAACATTTGAAGAGTTATCAATAAACAAACGCCACCATTCGATTCCCTGACATGAAAATATCAATTTTTATGAAAACCAAATAAATATTAAAGAAAATAAAAAATCGGATTTTTCATTTCTTTAGCCCATTTAACATACTCTGTAGCAAAGTCTTTTGGGATTATTGCCATTTTAATAATGCCCGTAGTCGCTTAAGTTTGAAAATAATTCAGTAATTCTATTGGTCAATTTTTAAATTAGGGAAAGAGTTATCAATTTATTTAAGAAGGTAACTACAACTTAAAAACTTGAATAGGTAAGAGATTTTTGTATTTTCACTAACCTGGAAGCGCTGCGATAGATCTGCTAAGTTGGCAGGTAGACGTGACCGTCCCGATACGAATCTCATGAAAAGAACTCTTTCTGCATTTGTAAATCCTTCCAAAATGTTCCACAACCACTGAACAAGTTGATGATTTTCATCCAGTTCTCGATACCTGAAAAAAGCACGAAAAAGCATAAATATTAATTACAACATATACAGGGTGTTTCTAAAACATTGCGAAAAAAGTTCAAGAGGTAAGTCCTTATTGAAAATTAAGGGGGGCTTTTACATATTTTTTTCCCTTAGATGTCTCCTTTCGGAGTTACAACCCCCTAAAGGGGGGCAGTAAAATTAAGTTTTGATTTTATTTCTCAAATTTGGATAAATGTAGGAAAATGATATTTGGTAAACGTTTTATACTCATTAAAAGGTTTCCCATAATAATATTTTTAGTCATCTCACATCTTCACAGGGGGCTGAAAAGTGCGACCCCTGTTGGCTATTTTATCAGAACTTTTTGATAGGTGGAAATTTTGTAATTTAAAAAATTTTATTTGGAAGCTTGATTTATTTAGAAACCATGGTAACCACCAAAATGAATCATTTTGTTTTAAAATATTTAATGGTTCATGTTCACTAATTTTATTATTTACTCAACACTGTAGGTTTTGCAGAAAAAGTTAAAGAATAAAAAAAGTTTCTAAATAAACAAAGCTTTAAAAAAAAATTTAATTGCAGATCTTCAAGCTGCCAAAAAGTTCTGATACCCAGACGCAACCGGGGTCGCACTTTTCAGCCCCTTGTGAAACAATCTTTAAGAGACAGTGTGGCACATAAATGTGAAGTAATTGAACTATCAAACATAAAAGAGTTAACTAAACCACTCACCTAACAACTTTTTTAAGCAAAGCAACTGATATATGAGGCATTCCGCAAACTAACTGTTCCATATGTTCTGCCGTTACTAAAGACAGAAGTGGCACAGGTATGATACCGGCCATTCCTTCTTTAACTGCTGCTATCTGCACATCAAACTCTTGCAGCCTAAACTGTACAGCTTGTTCAAAGTATTGTGTACGATTGTTAAACAAAAGAGGTACTGTTTTTCCTCCAGGAATTATTGCAACAACCTAAAAGTATACATGTATGTTTCATAAATTCATAAGAAAAACGAATTGCATAAAAACCTGCCAAGTGTAGAAATTTTAGTACAATATTTCAAAATTAATAGTTACAAAAAAAAAACTTCACATCAACTTTCAGCAACAAAATTTCATCTCTATATTTTACTTTGACCACGAGCACCAAGGTAGATCTATACAGAGTAGCTATAGAATAAGTTTCTCACAAAAAAGTAGTTACATGTACAAAACTAAAATTTAACATTTTTTGTCATATCTTGAAAACAAAATAAAAATTTGAACTTCAATTGTTTTGCACTCTTATCTTGTTTTTTTTTTTTTTGATAATAGAAACATAAGTGGGTAATTTTTGAATTTTTAATGTTTCTACATTTGAATGCAGTAATTTTTTCAAAAACTGGAATACAATTAACATTATAAACAGGCCCAAAATAGTATGCTAACCTTTCCACTGCAACTTGTTCCTTCAAATGTTTCTAGAGGAATAACATCATGAAAGTTGGCCTCGCTTACACCAGACAAATGAATATCTCGTATGCTCCTCAAGCTTTGTACATACATACAGTCTGTATCTTCTAAATCTTCAATACTAACAGGTTCACCAACTATTAATTTCCAAATAATTGGTGCCAATGGTAGAGCTAAGGGTTTTCTTGTTCGCATGGCAACACCAAAAAGAATACCTACGACATAACAATTTTTCATTGTATTTGATATTTCACAAAACAAACGGCAACCAATAATAAACTGTTGAACCAACCTAAAAACTTAAACCACAAAATGTGCTGCTGAGAATTCATTTGCGGATTAAACAAATATTTATCTCTGTTAAATCCTTCATCGTTGACAGCATTAGGCGTGGGAACCAACAATGGAACAGCTCCAGAAGTTATTTCCTGACACATTTCTGTGATGGTATCATCAAAGACACCGCCAGCATCGTCGGCTCCTTCGCCAATTAATTTCACTTTCCACGCACGTGAAGGAAGACGTAATTCGTGGGATCGCATTTCAACCACTTGTTTGGCAACTTGTACAAAAATAGGTTTACATTTTTTACCTGCAAAAAAAAATTATTTTTACTCGAGGTTAATCCTAAAATTGTTGTGAGTATGGTATATGGAGAGCTAATGTACAGGGTGGTCCAAATTCGATGGGATTGCATGGGTATCTCGGTTAATATTGAAGATAGAGAAACGGTTAAATTACCTAAAATGTGCAGTTTTTCGAGACAAACTCAGGACCGTTTTCAAAAATATTCTATCATTTCCGCTTTTTGAGTTATTGAATAAAAAGTGTTTTTTTCTCATATTAATAATGTTTCATATCTTCGTTATTGTTGTAAATATCGAAAATATTTATGAAGATTATTTTTAGATATTTTTATGGTTAATTTGATTATACTAAAAAAAATAATTTACGCTCGCCGTTAAAAAGTTATGACACAAACTTACCTTTTTTTAAATGGGAACGAAAGTTAGCTATGACCTATTTAAACTTCTTATTTTTTTCTCACTCCAAATATATAAGGGTCAATGTATTTATTTTTAATAATACGCAAGTTATGAAGGTTTTTTAGTTTTTTTTTTTAAGAACATTGTAAGCTGTGAAAACAAGCTGTAAAACCTTTTAAAACTCATGTGGTACAAGTTACCAAGGTTTTTTTAATTTGTTGTTGAGATAAACATTATAAATATTTCAATATAAGATAACAACAATATAGTCGGAATCAGCAGTTATGTAGTATATTGCTGTTTATCTTAAGTTCAAAACTTTTTGATGTTTATCTCAACAACAAATTTAAAAACCTTGGTAACTTGTACCACATGAGTTTTAAAAGGTTTTACAGCTTGTTTTTTTTTTCACAGCCTATGATTTTCTTAGAAAAAAAACTAAAAAAACCTTCATAACTTGCGTATTATTATAAATAAATACATCAACTCTTATATCTTTGGAATGAGAAAAAATAAGGAATTTAAATAGGTCATGGCCAACTATCGTTCCCATTTAAAAAAATGTACGTTTGTGTCATAACTTTTTAACGGCGAGCATACAAATTTTTTTTTTAGTATAATCAACATACACATAAAAATATCTAAAAACTATATTCATAATGTTTTTCGAAAATTACGGCAATAACGGAGATATGACACATTATTAATATGACAAAAAAACACTTTTTATTCAATAACTCGAAAACCGGAAATGATAGAATATTTTTGAAAACGGTTCTTAGGAGTTTGTCTCCAAAAACTGCACATTTTTTGTAATTTAACCGTTTCTCTATCTTAAATATTAACCGAGACACCTATGCAATCCCATCGAATTTGGACCACCCTGTATTACATTATAACAACGTTGTTACTTACCCTTATTGGCAATTCTACGAACGGTAACTTGTGGTCCATAATTCCTCCCTTGAACCATAGTTTTTCCAATACATCGAACCAGCGGTAATGTATAAACCCTAGGTGCTAGCAAAGGTCGAAGTTTAGTGGAGATCAATCCGTCCAAAGGTGGACCTTGTAATTCATTTTGTTGAGCACTTAACGGCATTAAAGTCCAACAAGAATATAATTTATCGGAAAAATTATGCAAGAACTTTAACCGGGCTTGAATTGATGTCACACACAATCCTTGCAAGTGCGTATATTGTGACGGAATCTCAGTCGGAAGTCCCAAGGAAAGAGAGCGAGTAACACCGGGTGCTCGTTGAGGAAGTGGTGTAGCAGTCCAGGCGGCGCTGTGTGTTCGTCCAGTTGATATTTGCTTCACTCCTTTATTGGTCAACTCGGTGATGACCTCGGGTTCTCGTACTAAAGACATGTGCGGCAACCCAAGTTGTCCTTCGGAATTCGTGCCCCAACCAAAAACCTTATCACAAGATGTTAAAAATAGCGCATGTTCTGTACCGATGGCAAAATCTTCGACGTAATACTCGGCAAGGGCCATGAGCTGCTGAGGTTTGTAATCGGACCTGTCTCTAGCATGAGTGTGCCACGGAATTCGATCGATACCGCACACAAAAACTTTCCCATCTTTCGTGAGAAAAATCGTGAAGTTAGTGCCACAGCCTACTTTTTTAATGCCGATATTGCACATATTTTCGACTCGTTGAGGCGTCGTCTTGGTTGTTGTATGTCCGAGACCTAGCTTTCCATAATCGCCTTCACCGAACGTCCAAACCGTGAGACCATCAGTCGTTACACAAGCCGTATGGTTTAGACCACACGAAACCTGACCGATTTTATAGTGTTCCAAGGAAGAAACACGTTCCGGAAGTTTTTTATTCGACGTAGAGCCCAAACCCAATCGTCCATAATCGCCGTTTCCGAACGTCAACAGTTTACCGTCGCTCGTAACAACGGCACTGTGTTTAAAACCGCACGCCACTTGTACGACTTCTTCGTTTTGCAATGCTTCGATTTGCCGCGGACGACGCTGCCGGTCGCTATTCCCGTGCCCGAGTTTTCCGTAGTCTCCGTCGCCCCACGAGAAGACTTCTCCGCTTTCGGCGAGGGCGAGACTGTGGCCGTCCGAACCGACCGAAGTCGCCAGATCCGTCACAACGAAGCCCTGCAGACTCGATATGATACTGAGCGAATGTAGATCGTCGGAATTTCCCTGCCCCAAACGACCGTAGCTGCCTTCGCCGCAAGCCAAAACCGTTCCGTTCGCCTGGATCACGAAAGTGCAGTTTTGACCGCACACGATCTTTTGCGCGGTCGAAAACGATTCGACCGGTGTCGGGGTGGCGGCCGTGCAGCCGACTTCCGCCAGCTGTCCGTGACGCGCGGAACCCCACATGTAGGCGATGCATTTTCCGCCGATCTGCCAGTCCTGAGGTCTTTGCATTACCCACTGCATTATTTGCTCGTCTTGTTTAATGCTCCAGAACGTGTTCTGGACGACTTCGAGTTTGGTGTCTTCGTCGCAAACGTCGCTATTATTTAGACTCATCATTTTCGAAGGCAATTCCGTTCTCCTCACTAGACTGTCGGCCATTTTAGTGGCCAAACTGTAATTTTGTAACCACTGAAATTCCGGTACAAAATCAGCGTCGTTCTTGGTATTAAAAGCTTTAACGGGATAACATAGAATATTATCCAGTTCCAGTAACAAAGCTAACGATGCTAAACTTTTCAGGTAAACACTGTGCATCAACTGGACGCCCGTTTGGACGGACAATTTTTCGAAATTTTGTTGTTGATACAGCAACTTCGGTAAAGACATTATTAACTCCTTGAAGAACGGTGTATTTTTTAGGCCTTTAATTCCTTTTTTGATTAGAGCACAACGAGCGACACACAAAGGTTTACTTTTCATAAAATCTCCCATGCTGTATTCCAAAACCGATACCGATTTCGAACGTGCAAATGCCATGGCGATGAATTTATGATCAAACCACACTAAACCGTTCGTGTCGACGCCGCCTGCACCTGTAATCGTGTAAACTAAACTTCCGTCATGGAGAGACCAAATATTTACGACTCCGCTGGGGCCTTTTAGACATCCGCTGGCCAATAAAACACCACCCGGATGCAACGACAACGTCGTTACAGGATTATACGAATGACCCTGAACGTGCATCATCAAACGTGGGTTAACTTTTTCCACGCAGTCATGATCTGGCAAACACCACACACAAATACTACCATACGCAGTTCCAATCGCGAGAAGTATTGGTAAAGTAGTGTGACCTATAACGGGTGACCAGCACAGGGACACAGGTTCGTATGGCTGTACCAAGGTATGCAACAAATGTAGTTTGCCGTCGTTCTTTTGCCACACTTTGCAAGTCATATCGACTGATGTGCTCGCAAGCAATATACCACGACTGTCCCATTTCAATGCCGATATTGCGTTTTCATGTCCTTTGCAAGTTATGATATCACTGTCATGCGATATACGACCCAGTTTGATTATTCCATCAATAAAACCAATAGCGAATAGCTGGTCTTCATGATACCAATCCATCTGCACCACAGCTAAAGAAAAACAAATGACAATAGAATGCAAACGTAAATTTAACCCATCAAGTACAGGGTGGTCTATTTTCGATGCCCATACAGGGAGGGTATCTCGGTTATTATCAGAGATAGAAAAAAACCAAGTATGTAGTCTCGATTTCTTTTTTCGAGAGGAATCCATTGCCGTAAACAGATTTTTGATATCTTTTTTAATTTTCGAAATATAACCAAAAACCGATTTTTAACAATTTCCAAAAATGTTAAATATCTTGCTTAAACGAAAAGATAGAGAAAAACTTTTAAAACATTTTTGGCACGGTTTTTTGTCCTTAATAAGATAGCGATGTTCAATTGTTTTTTACTCATATCAATACCGATATATTACACCTAACTTTCTTATTTTAAATGGCAACCATAAGCAAATTATATATTTTTGAAAAGCGCAAAAAATAAGCTTTTGATTCATGTCAAAGCCAACTATGGTTGCCATTTAAAATAAGAAAGTTAGGTGTAATATATCAATATTTGTATGAGTAAAAAAAAATGAACATCGCTATCTTATTAAGGGCAAAAACCATGCCAAAAATGTTTTGAAAAGTTTTTCTCTATCTTTTCGTTTAAGTGAGATATTTAACAAGTCTGGTATTGTATACATTTTCGTGAATTTTTTTTTCATCTTTTAATAAGTTTAGGTCATCCACCAACTTTTATCAGAAATAAAAGTTTCTGTGAAATTTTTTAAAAAAAAACTTTTTTATTTGTTTATCCTATTTGAATGACGCTGTATAGAAGATGTAAATGCATTGTGAATAATAAATGAATTAGTTGTAAAGAGGGAAAATAGTCAAGTTTTTTTAAAAAAATCCAAAAAATCAAAAAAACAAAATTTCGTGATTTTTTTGATTTTTTAAATTTAAATCAACGATTTTTGAGTTTTTTAATAAAAATCAAATTTTGCCCGACCCTGATTCAAACTGATACTTACCACAAGAAAGTGAACAATTGACTAAAACTTCCACATTCTTGTTGCCTTTGTGTACCGAAATAAGGGCCACGGTGCCATCTATCTTTCCCACCAGTAAATATTCCTTACTGCTTGCATCTTCCGCCTTATGTTTGGACCACACCATACACGTAACAAATTCGTGTTGATCATCGATGAACCATTCTTTGTAGCCTTCCCTTTGTTCATTACAGTTCACAATGGGCCAAACGTTGATGACACTCTCGACGGCAGCCGCTATATATTCGCCCGAAGGCGACCACTGAAGATGATTGACGGGTTTTCCTTGCAGGGCGTCCCCGTACACATCAATAGACTCGTGAAACACCAAAGTGTGGTACAGAATCGGTTGATTTCTGTTGTCGCACAGCCACAATCGCACGGTGCCGTCGGACCCGCTCGATGCAAGCAAATTTTTACCGGGACACCAAGCCAATATACCAACGCGGTTGTCGTGTCCTTCCAACGACATCACCCTCTGTTGTTTTAGGGAGCAGCACAGATCGGCGAAATTAATTTGCTCCAGTTTGGACTCGGACATAATGTGAATTTTCGTGGAAATGCATTTAAATAGTCGTTGGGCCGCCCACTGCCGGTTCTCGTGGGCTACGTTTTTCGATAAAACGTAAGCGGATAGTGCGTTGACTAGAGTCAAATGATTGTTCGTGCCACAACCGTAGGTTTCTTTCGAAAAGTCCAGCAACGAGCATCCCCCGTGCGACGACAGTATATTAACCAGGGCTTGAGTAACGGCGAAGCCGCATTTCGGTATAAAACCGCCCACGGCCGATAAAATCAAATCCTTAGTGCACATATTGATGACCATTTTGGAAGCCTCTGTATTGTTTTGTGCTAAAGCCGCGATGCTTACACTTAAGCTACGGAGGCAGGCACTGGCCGCAGGCGAGTGAGTAGTCAGTTGCATCAACCCTTTCGATAGAGACGACGATAGCTTCATGTCGTCCTGCACGTACACGTTGTATATTTCGGCGCGATTCATGGCAGTTAACGTCATCAGCTGGACGACCTTGCATATATCCGACAAGCCGATCATTTCCAAACTTCTCACCAAATTAACAGATGACTTACTTATCGAGAGACGGGACAAGATATTTAACACAATCGATCTCGATATCAAGATGTGTATCGACGTAGTTAAGTGTTTCAATGATAGGATTCTGTCGGGGGATGTGATGAGCAAGGAAGCCTGACTGCCCAGATAACGCATCTGATATTCAGCTTTGACTTGCGACTCTTGCGTGACCATCGGTACTATGGATATCCCCAACGGATCGTGGTCTCTGAACGGTATTGGATCGGGAAGCATTAAGTCCGTCAATGAGAAGTCCTTGTAGTCCGGCATGGCGAAATTGATGGTGTGTGCATCTGCTTCCGTGGTATCTAAACGAACAAATTAAATATTGTGAAAAAATTCGGAAGGTGATACCTTATCGAAAATAAAAGGGAGTCTTTCATATAAATTTCTTTCCTTAGACGTCTCCTTTCGGAGTTACACCCCCCCTGGAGGGGAGCAGTAAAATAAGATTTTTATTTTATTTCTTAAATTTGGAGAATGATATTTGGTAGATATTTTATACTTATTAAAAGGTTTCCCATAGTAATATTTTTAATCATCTCCCTCCTTCACAGGGGGCTGAAAAGTGCGACCCCTGTTGGTTTTTTTTATCAGAACTATTCGGTGGGTTAAAATTTTACAATTTAAAAATTTTGTTTAGAAAGCTTAATTTATTTTAAAAAAATTTTAAATTGCAAAATTTTAAACCTTCAAAAAGTCTGATAAAAAAACCAACAGGGGTCGCACTTTCCAGCCCCCTGTGAAGATGGGAGATGATTGAAAATATTACTGTGGGAAACCTTTTAATAAGTATAAAACATCTACCAAATATCATTCTCCCACATTTATCCAAATTTAAGAATCAAAATAAAAACCTAATTTTACCGGTCCCCTTTAGGTGGGGATGTACATAACTCCGAAAAGAGACATCTACGGAAAAAATCTTATATGAAAGACCTCCCTTAATTTTCAATTAGAATTACCCTCCAGAATTTTTTCGCAATATTTAAGAAACACCCTGTATACAATATTTGCAAACGTAAACGTAATTATTATGGCACGAAATTTACATTAAATTGTATAAAACTTACCATTTTCATCGAAAACAATATCCGGAGCTTGAATATGTAGAGAGCTTGTTTTGGTTTGAGTTTTACGACTGTACTTGTCTTTACATTCATAACACAAAATATAGTTAGAACCTACAAAACATTTATAAGTTACGATTACTTAATACACAACTATTTAAATTAGTAATCAGGGTGTACCGGTTATAGTGAACAGCATGGGGATATAGTAATCGGTAAGAGATACAGAGTAGGTTAAATTAGTCAAAATTATCTGTTTTAAGGGCAACTCTTTAATGAAAAAAAATCTAGAAAAAAATTAATAGTTTCTGCGCTACTGATAAAAAACAAAACAATTACGTTTTCGATTTTTGCTTATTTAAAATCTTACTCAAAATAATTTTCCACATTCTTAGGACAGTTTTTTGTCTACATTTGAAATTTATTAATAAATTTTATCTACCTTCATTGTTTTTGTTATTTTAACATCAACTTTCTTATTTTAAATAGAGGTCTTAGTTGGCTGACACCATTTAAAAAAAAAAACGTTTTATTGATGTGTGGGTTGTTAGGTTTATCTTTTAAAATAAGTAAGTTATTAGAATACTACTTATTGTATTTGTTAAGTTTAATCAAAGTGGCCATTGAAAAACCAAACAAAACATCACATAAATAAAATAGCTGTACATAATAATGATACATAATTAATTTTAATAACTTAATTATTTTAAAAGATAAACCTAACAAGCCACCCATCAATGAAACAAGAAAAAAATTATATTTTTAATGTTGTCACAGCCAACTACAAGCTCTGTTTAAAATAAGAAAATTGATGTTAAAATAACAAAAACAAATGAAGATAGATCAAATTTATTGATAAATTTCAAATCTACCCAAAAAACTGTCCTAGCAATGTCCAAAAATATTTTGAGTGTGATTTCAAATAAGCAAGTTAAAAGCAAAAATCAAAAACGTATTTTTTTTGTAATTAATCAATAGCGTAGAAACTATTAATTTTTTTCTAGATTTTTTTCCATAGAATAGTTGCTTGTAAATCATAGATCAATTTGATCCAACTCTGTATCTCTTACCGTTTACGAGATCTCCATTCACTAAAACTGGGACACCCTATATAAATAGGTTCAAATAAAAATCGTTCATCTTAGTTAATTAAAAAAGTTATTGGCAAAGAGAGGAGAGTTTCGCAACTCATCAAGTTTTTCTACAAAAGAAAATTAATTATGGATAAAAAACAAATGATCTGTAACTACAATTTTTTACTTTACCTTTATAATGAATCATTTAAATCAGTGTTTCTCAAACTTTTTACATTGAGGCCCTCGTGTTAAATTAAAAGCTTACAAAGAACCCCAATAAATTGGTGTTTTGACAATATTTTAATAATTTGTTTTTGTATTTTGCGATACGGCCAATCGAAGCGAATAATTTAAGTAAAATATCACCGAGATGCAATAATAAATAAGAAAGTTATTAAGTTACATGCATAAAAAAAAATTAAAAATGCATATTTTTCAAATATAAAATTACGTTTTTCATTTTGTTACTAAAAAAATTTTAATAAATAATTTTAGTACATTATGGTAGACACTAATATTTTTTTATGTGAAGTATTGTAATATAACGAACAAGATTTATCACCAATTCGTTTCATGTGCGAAAATTAACTATTCAAAGCATACGAACCCACAATATTTCCACAGTAACCTGGTCCCCACAATATTCCGCAACCAGGATGATAAGATAACATATGTGCATTTAAATAAGGTGACAAATGTCCACAAAGACTACATATGGAAGATGTATTATCAACCTGAAAATAAAGCATTTATTAGTATGTAGTTTTATGGCATCTATGAAATTTTAAACACATTGAAAGTTACATACATGTAAAACGTTTTAATACTTCTAATAACGACTTTGTACCCATAATTTCTGGTTTCTGAAGCTAAGTGAAATAAATATGTTTTATGATCAACTTAATATACAAACAAATCTCGTACTCTCACTTACACAATTTATTATAGGTTTCTTTTGCATGACATTTTTTCAAAAAAAAAATTAACTCAAGTATTTATATGTCAGTAGGACTGAAAACAACCATTAATAGAAACAATAAAAAAGGAACAACTAAACTGGTATGGCCATATAGTAAGAATGAAACCTGACAGAATCACGAGAAAAATAATGGAAATTGGAAAACAAGCCAAAAAACTAAGAGGGAGACCGAGAAGAAAATGGATGGATCAAATAAGGGAATGGGGGTCAGAAAAAGGAAAAACATAAGAACAAATGAAAACACTGGCAAAAGATAGAAGGGCATGGTGGAAATGAAGAGGAGGAGGAGGAGGAGGAGGAAGAGGAGGAAGAGGAGGAAGAGGAGGAGGAGGAGGAAGAGAAGGAGAAGTAGGACTGAAAACATAAGAAAATGTACTGATTTTGACTTTAAATCATATTACTGCCATTTGGAAAAAAAGTTAGTTTTTTATACACATCAAAATTTTTAATATACTTTATGTTATGCCATTGTATGTAACTTTTATTGCCAATTAATAATGGTGTTATTTTTATAAACAAACAAAATATTCGAGGTGATCTCAAGGACACCCTGTATACAAAGGGCCCCTCGACGTACCTTAAGAGCAGTTGCATCTGTCAGAGGAGATGTGTTGAAAGAAATCGTAGGTAAACTGTCAGGGTTCGATTCTTCGAACGAAATATTGGACAACAAAGGATGAGCTTCGCCGCGAACATGCTGTCTCTCTCTTTCTCTTTCTTGTGCTACGCGTTCCACTCTCTCGGCAAGATAATTTCGTATGTCTGAACACGCTCTACGCCGTGGTCCTAATCCTCTTCTAAAACAGCCTTCGACTTCAGAACCATCCAGACTCTAGGAAAATGTTGTAAGTTTCGTTAATAAACAAATTTTGAAAGATCTGCTAACATAATTAATAACTTTCAGATGTATCTTACAAATTTGTACGTTAAAATAATGTTGCATTCAAAAGCGAAATATAAGTACTTGCCTGTTGTCTACTAAGAAACGGAGGCATGCACCTCGCGATTCGTGAAATTTCCACTGTATTATTAGAATATCCGTCTTCCGATCTATTTTCATTGTTTTCAGAGTTATTTATGCCCTCGCTGCATGTAGATTCGTTTTCTGTGTTTGCATGTTCGATCATCCATGTGGCCAACATGTTAACAGTGTGGGCACTTATCTCCCCTGAACATCTAGTGGCATTTATTGCTCGTAATATATGTTTTAAAGTAAAACCCATATCCAGAAGAGGGGTTGCGATGGGGGGTGGTGATGTATTTCTCCGATTACCAAACAGCAAATCTATATCAGTGGTCGCTGAGGTAGACAAGAGTAGATGGCGATATCGCGATTGTAACGAGGTACTCGCTAAAAATAAGACAGTATTTTAACTATTAAGATATTGCGTATCTATTGTAGTCAAAAATGTTAAAATATGTCAGTAAGAACCTACCACGTAACTTCGTTATTTTCAGAGCTAGAGCTTTGGTGCTTGTAACAAAATATTTAAACAGTTACAAGTACTTTTAAATGTGTTATTAGGTTTAAAATATTTTTACCACAGCTCTATTTCTTAAAATAAAACAGTTGCACGATTGGGGAATTTCATTGTGATACCCTGTATTTTGTTTGCTAAACAGTGTCTATGATATTTTCACTTTCCTAGATAAATGGTACCATTTGTTAAATTAAATATAAGTAGAAAATTATTCTTTAAGCTTTTTATAATATTTTTAGTTTGAATTAGGGCTTGCAAAAAATTGTAATAGCCAGTTTTTCGATTAACTACTAATTAATCAATCAAATGATTATTAAAAATTCATCTATTTTTAGTCGAAATATCTGCATAAATGCAAAAAATCAAAGTAAATAATTTGCACTGCAATAGAAATTTTAATTGGATAAAAAAATTTGCAAAACAAAATTTAATTGAATTATTTATTCAATAGAAGAAAAAATTTAGTATTTAAAATAAGTACTTTTCAAATCTCAATGTTTATACAGGGTGGTCCACATAGAAGGGCCAATATTGGGATCTCCTAAAAGGTAAAAGCTACAAAGAAGTTTAAATTAAATAAATTGTTCCCCTTTCTGAGACCTACTCAGTGATGCTTTAATGTTTAAAAAAAAAAAAACATGGCACACTTAATAATAAACAAAAATCAAAATGGACATTTTATTAAATCGTTAATAACTTGCTTATACTTGATGATACAAAAATATTTTTGGGGTAAAAGTTGTAGATTTTTTTACATAAAACATTCATTTGTTTCGATGTTGTTTAAATTCTTAGATAAATTGAAAACTTGCATTTTTTTAAATGGAAACCATAGTTGGCTATGACCTCGTGAAAAAGTATATTTTCCCATCGTTTCAATATTATAAGGTTTAATGTATTTATTTCGATATTTGGGCTCACAACAAATAAAATTCGAAAAAAAGTCTCAATGAAGCTATAGTGCCATGAATTTAAACGGTATTGAAACAAATGAATATTTTTATTTAAAATCAACAACTTTTTCCCCAAAACTATTTTTGTACCATCAAGTATAAGCGAGTAATTAACGATTTAAAAAAATGCCCATTTTGATTTTTGTTTATTATCATAGAACTTTTTTAAAACAGTAAAGCATCAATGAACAGGTCTCAGAAAGGGAAACAATTGATCCAGTTTAAACTTCTTTGTAGCTCTTACCGTTTACGAGATTCCAACGGTGTCCCTTCTATGTATTGTAATGACACAAAAATCACTATTTAAAGTGGATTTAACACAGAAAAATATTCAGAAATAATGTATTTTAATCAAATAATATTTCAGGAAGACTAACGATTCCAATAAGTCGAATTTCATAGACGAACGCAATTTTGTACAGAAATTACCAACGATAAAAAAAATCGATTAATCAAATTGAATTAACCGAATTTCGATTGTACTAAATTTGGACAAAAAAAATCGATTTTGATTATAACCATTTCACAAGCCACAGTTTAAATGACCGCTAAGAAATTGCAATTCACATTTTACACACTGCCAACTTAAGAATAAACAAAATTAAAGGACAAAAAAATTACCTTGTGGTGTTGCAGGATCAGAATATATCATCGACCTAGGAGGGTAATTTGATGATGATATGGTGAGTGAGGACGGCGGTCTAAGCCCACCTGTATTCGGTTTTGGATTATTGTTTCTAGATGTAGACACATTGCTTAGTTTACGTACATTTCCGATCAAACACTTATTGTGTGAAGTATTCGGTGTGATTGCGACTGGATTATTTTGCACTTTCTTTTCTTCAACTTCGAAACCGTCTTCACATTTAGCTTTTACGTAATTAAAATGTAATATATTTTCTGCCCTCTCAAATTCTGCAGCACTAACAATATGTTTCAGTTTACATTGCGATGTGCTATTGACCACCAAGCTAACCATAATATCCTTGATACAAGCGCAAAGACTTTTACCATCCTCGATGTCGTCTTTTTCTACTTTAGATCTATCACTTTTGTCCATGTTAAAGGTGTTCATGGCAAGAAACAGATCACAGTATTGGTTCGATGTCAGTAACAGATTCAATGTTTTTAGCGACGAGAACTGTAAAAACGCTAATCGCAGACAAATTATTTCGATATTTAAAAGCTTCGCTTGTAATATTTTAACGTCGTGCGCTCTGCTATCTTTTTCCGCTTTTTCTTCGGCATCTTTAAGCACAGAGTCGCTCTGTGTGCCCAATAACTTTTCGGCACTGATTTTTTTAACTACACCCATAATGCTGGACACCATTTCGTTAGTGAGTGATTCCATCGTTCTCGTTAACGGTGGTTTCGTTTCTACGTTGCTGTGACTGCGTATCTGCAAGTCGGAATGAGTTCGTTTCGTGTCGCACCAGGAATGTCGACGTTGTCCGACCGAATTTTCCGGTTTTAATAATTTTTCTTCTTCGGGCGTTAATTTACAAGCGGGAAATTCCACTTCGCCAGTTATTCCGCTTAATCTGGTTATTTGCAACAAAATTTCTGGAGTCACACCTAAAATTATCGAGTTATAACAACGGGTCGAAAGTTACAAAAATTGATTTATGTTCGAGTTAAACAATATATGTACTGGGTGATTCAAATTCGAGAGCGACCATGGGGATCTCGCTTATTACTGAAGATAGAGGGTAGGTTCAAATTTGGCCAAGTTGCTAAATTTTATGCTCATCAATAATATCAAAACAGATTTGAAATATCTTCAACTGTTTTAAAAAAAACTGAAAAAATTACTTTTTGGTTTTTTTTGCAATAACTTTTTTGTTTATAATTTTTTTTTCATCTAAAAACTTTTACATGGCCACTTTCATTTTACTTTTATTGGTGCCATCAATTTTTTGCTGTGCCGATTCCGTTTTGTTTTATAGGTACTTACTTTTTAATTTCTTATGGACGACAAACTTGATTTTCATCCAGTTATTAGATATGTTGAATAAATGAAAACCTTTTCTTTCAAATAAATACGTTGTTTATGTAAATAACATAATGATGTAATACGTAATAGATTTTTGGAATCAGAAAAAAAAAGTTCTAGCTAACTAGATGAAAATCAAGTTTGTCGCCCATAAGAAATTGAGAAGGTAGTACCTATAAAACAAAACGTAATCGGCAAAGCAAAAAATTGATGGCACCATTAAAAGTAAAACAAAAAGTGGCCATGTAAAAGTTTTTACAGATTTAAAAAAAAATTATAAATAAAAAAGTTATAACAAAAAACAAAAAGTTATTTTTTCAGTTTTTTTTTTCATTTTTTCAAAAACAGTTGAAGATATTTCAAATGTGCTTTGATATTATTGATGAGCATAAAATTTAGCAACTTTGCCAAATTTGAACCTACCCTCTATCTTCAGTAATAAGCGAGATCTCCATGGTCACCCTCGAATTGAATCACCCTGCAAAAAAAAACAATTTCGTAAGCTTTAAAGCTGATTAATGTAACCAAAATGTCAATTAAAATAACAAAATCGCTTTTCGAACACTTGACATATTAAAACTCAATTAATACAGGTCACAGCACACTTAATAAAATATTGAATTTTTGTCCAAACATTATTTAAGGTTATAAAAATTAACCAAAATGGTGCAATTGTATTCAAAATCGCTTCCTCTTTCCAAAAATGCAAAAATATACAGGGTGTCCCATTTGAGGAAAAAAAATTTGGATAATTTCTGGCGAAACCAGAAGTGAAACAAAAGTGTACATATGTTTAGAAAACCCGGTTATAAAAATTAACCAAAATGGTGCAATTGTATTCAAAATTGCTTCCTCTTTACAAAAATATACAGGGTGTCCCATTTGAGGAAAAAAAATTTGGATAATTTCTGGCGAAACCAGAAGTGAAACAAAAGTGTACATATGTTTAGAAAACCCGGTTATAAAAATTAACCAAAATGGTGCAATTGTATTCAAAATCGCTTCCTCTTTCCAAAAATGCAAAAATATACAGGGTGTCCCATTTGAGGAAAAAAAATTTGGATAATTTCTGGCGAAACCAGAAGTGAAACAAAAGTGTACATATGTTTAGAAAACCCGGTTATAAAAATTAACCAAAATGGTGCAATTGTATTCAAAATTGCTTCCTCTTTACAAAAATATACAGGGTGTCCCATTTGAGGAAAAAAAATTTGGATAATTTCTGGCGAAACCAGAAGTGAAACAAAAGTGTACATATGTTTAGAAAACCCGGTTATAAAAATTAACCAAAATGGTGCAATTGTATTCAAAATCGCTTCCTCTTTCCAAAAATACAAAAATATACAGGGTGTCCCATTTGAGGGAAAAAAAATTGGATCATTTCCGGCGAAACTAGAAGTGAAACAAAAGTGTACATATGTTTAAAAAACCCAGTTTTTTGCACATATCATCTGTCTACATTCTCAGATGTCTAAAATCAAAACTTAAGAAAAAAAGAGGGTGAGTTTGGTTTTACTTACACCCAGTTTATGTATTATACTGGGTGAAAACAAAGTCAAACTCATTCAATTGTCTAATTCAAAGCTAAAGCAAAAAAGGGGGTAAACCTGATTTCAGTTACACCCGGTATTATACAATTTACAGTAATTTTTATTAAAATACAATCAATTATTTGAACAAGTGACAGATTTTTTAAAAGTTGATGAATAGTAACGAATTTACTTGCCTTTTAATCGATGTGACTGAAATGCTACTATTTCAACGGGCTCAAGCAACATAATGGGAACATCAGAGAGCTCTCCGTCGGGAATCCACTGCACTTTGACAACAGTTATGCCTTTCTTTAATATTCCTAAGATAACTGCTCTTTTTCCTGTATTTTTGTGTTTGCTCAAACCTCCCATTCGCAAACCCCTGTCCATACCTTCGACACAAAAAAAAATAATCACAAAAAAATTAAATTTATCTTAATATATGTACCTCCGATGACTGTTAGCGCTGGCCATACGATTTTACACAATTTTTCCGATTGTATACTATCGGTATCTTCGTAATCGTCCTCTTGAGCGTCGTCGTCCTCAGATTCACGAACAGCGCCCTCTCCGTTTTCGTTTTGTTTCGACCAACTTTTAGGAAACAGGTCTTTAATTTGTTTTAATCTAGCAATGATGGTCGAGTTAACCTGAAGAAATCGAAAAGATGATGTTCGATTATGACAAATAATTTCTAGAATACATAGTTTGACTTGTGCCGAAAGAAATTGGACATATATTCTTACCTCTTCGACCCAAGTGTCTGATGTGTGTAGTTTTCGAATAAATACTACATAAGCTTCAACTATAACAGCCGAAATAGGGGCAAGATTGGGTTCTCCTGGTAACAAATCTTTTTGAGATCCATGAACCTGAATTTAAAAAATATTTATTAATATAGTCATCAGCAACTCTGTCCTAATTTTGTTTCATCTTATGTAGCAGGACAACATATCAAATTATTCGCTATTCTAAAATGCTGTAATAATAGTAAACGGTAATAAAAATTCAAACTCTTTTTTACATACGATATTAAACACAAATAACTTCAACTCAAAAAATTAAAATAAAGAAACTCAAGTAAGTAATAGTTATTTTCAAACCACTTTTTTTAAATTTGACTTGAATTAATGGTCAAAAATAAAGGATTTATTGATATTTTTTGCATTTCCGGTTTAGCAGGAAGTTTATTTTTTACTGGGACTCAGTATATTATTGCATTTTCGGATGCAGAATAAAAAACTACATTAAGAAATATCAACACCAAGGGTTTTCTTTTAAAAATAAATTTAATTAAACAATTGAAAAAGTCGACTAGCACAAAATCAAGATGCATTCAACTACATTCAGTTTGTTGTCAAAGTGGTTTTTTTTGTCATTGCAAACATCACTTGTTTACGAAATCATGGCAAACTGTAATAATAAAATGTTCACAAAATTTGCCATATTTCGGTTTTTGCAACAAATATATTAAAGTATATATTTTTGAAAAGCTGAAACCATGCTTTTCCATATAAAATTATGGCTTACTAGTGTTTTCAATTTAAAAAAATTTAAGTTTACTTCATATCTCAATAAGTAAGATTGTTTAAAAAAAAGTACATTTGTTTTTAAATTAAAATTTTTTTTTTATGAAAAGCCTGCATAATTTTTGTTTTTATTTTTACAAATAAAGCAGTTACACTAAATTTTTAAAAATGTTACATTTTCATTTTTCATCTGTAAAGCCAAAATGGAAAGTGTTATAAAAAATCTGATAACACACGTGTGTTTATCTCTAAAAAATAATGCAAGAGACCGATATCAAATTTTTGCTTACTACTATGGTAACCGAGATATCCTGTAAAACATTCGAATTTGGTCCACCCTGTATAGGGTGATTCAAATTCGAGGGCAACCATGGGGATCTCGCTTATTGCTGAAGACGGAGGGTAGGTTTAAATTTGGCAAAGTTGCTAAATTTTATGCTCATCAATAATATCAAAACAGATTTGAAATATCTTCAACTGTTTTTAAAAAAATTGAAAAAAACTGGAAAATTACTATTAGTTTTTTTGCTATAACTTTTTTATCCATAATTTTTTTTTAAATCTGTAAAAACTTTAACATGGCCACTTTTTGTTTAACTTTTAATGGTACCATCAATTTTTTGCTATGCCGATTCCGTTTTGTTTTATAGGTACCAACTTTTTAATTTCTTATAATGGGCGACAAACTGGATTTTCATCTAGTTAGCTTTTTTTTCTGATTTCAGAAATGTATTACATGATTGTTATTTACATAAACCACGTATTTATTTGAAAAAAAAAAGTTTTCATTTATTCAACATATCTAAGAACTAGATGAAAATCAAGTTTGTCGTCCATAAGAAATTAAAAAGTTAGTACCTATAAAACAAAACGGTATCGGCACAGCTAAAAATTGATGGCCCCATTAAAAGTAAAATAAAAGGTGGCCATGTAAACGTTTTTACAGATTTAGAAAAAAATATACATAAAAAAGTTATAGCAAAAAAAAAACGAAGTAGTTTTTTCAGTTATTTTCAATTTTTTCAAAAACAGTTGAAGATATTTCAAATGTGTTTTGATATTATTGATGAGCATAAAATTTAGCAACTTTGCCAAATTTAAACCTACCCTCTCATCTCCAGTAATAAGCGAGATCCCCATGGTCGCACTCGAATTTTAATCATCCTGTATATTATAATTTACAAAAAAACATTTACCTGCATATCAGTCATTTTAACTTTTTCTCCAGGATTCGTGCTGTAAAACATAACGCATGGATAAAGCTCAGACGCGTCGATATTTTCAAAAGCGATCCTCGGCTCCTCGCCGTTCTTGCCGAAGCTCAACGTCTTCGCGTCCATATCCAAAACCACCGTTATGTAATCACCCTGTGTATAACTCTGAAGACATACGTCCCTCTCACCGTTGTGATACAAGCTGCCGCTGTAGGCCCGATAGAGCCACATGTCGCTGGTCGTTCTGTGACTGAAATCCTTGACCGGATATTTGGAAACGCCAATGCAAGTTCCCTCGTTGCCCTTATTTTCCTTGACAATCAATATCTTCCACTGATAACACCCGGCTTTGATAACCCTGGTGCCTAGACCGTACCCCCTGCCTCCGGGACCGTGCACGAGGGTCAGGTTTCCTTCGACCGAACAACTGCAGCACTTCTCGGGGTCGAAACCGGTGTCGTGCACCGGTACACTATCTTCCACGTCGGCATAGTACTGGTCCAGCATCCCGGAATCCGTTAACCTGTCCAGAGCATTTTCGTCCACTTTTTGTTTGTCGTCCGGAAGGTTTTCGACGATCGGTTGCGGTTCGAGCCACACTTCGTCGGCAATCCGATCGAATATTTCCTTTATGATGTATTCGCGCAGGTCTTTGCCGATATGAACGAGCTTCAACGACGGTAGCACGGTCTGCAATAGCTGCAGGACGAGCAGTTTGAGCCTGAGCCCGAACAACTGATTCGGGCGACAATTATTTTCTTGATTTTTAATTATCGACAGAAGCATGGTAATCCACTTGTCGGTCGTCAGTAATTTCTGGATGTTACGATTCGACGCGATCGTGCGCAAGAACACCAAGAAGTCTCCCAATATTCGTGAATAATTGGCCAAACAACGGTTCAGGAGGAACGGCTTCAACACGCCGGAAAAATTCGCGATGCTGTTTTCTAAAATCGTTTCCATGTGTTCGTACAGCTTTTGAACGACTCTTTCGATCACACAATTGTCGACCTGTTTTGCGTGTACGCAGCACGACATGGCCACGATGTGCATCAACCGAACGGAAGCCACGCTCAGACTCTGCGTTTTACTTATGACCGTGTTCGGCATGATCGGCACGCCGCACATTTGCATAAGCAGAGCCATTAGATCACTTTCGACTATCAACGTCAAATCGACAGGTTGAAAACGAGTGCTTAACGCGAAGATCGTCAACAACTGTAACTGTTTGTTTTGTTCCGTTTCCATGCTGATTTTCAAAGATTCGACCAGAAACTTGTAAATATTGTGCACCGTTTCTCGTATGTTATCTTGGAGCGTACTGTACGCGCCTTGAATTCCCTCTAGGTAGTGATGAATTTGCGTACAATTTTCTTCCGACTTCAAACTGTTCAGTCCGAAACATCCGATCAGCAACTGCTGCTGTATGCAATTTAAAGTTGTGGAACATGAGATTTGGGTATTATTAAGCAGCTCGTAAATTTTCGTCATGCTCTGCAGTCGCCCCCGTGCTCTGTCGCAGTGCGCATTGAAAGCCGCATAAAGTATGCTTATTTCCGTGCACCAACCATTAACGAAACCGCTGCTATGGTGTAATAACTGCTTTTCGGCTGGCTCGTTGCACACGAAATTTAATAGGTAAGTTCCGATTTTACGTAAATGTTCTTGGTGTTGAAAATCTTTGATGTTTTCGTAAAAGTCGACATAATGTTTATCTGCTTCCACGTCTTCTAAAGACGATGATATATCCTCTTGAAAAATATTTACTTCTATATCTAAAATCGAAGTAATTATTAATACAAGAACTATGATAATTTTGCTTTTTTTTTTCTTAACAAAACTGTGAATTTTAGCGGTATTATTTTGCTTCGAGTTTTCAAAATTAATTTTGAAACGCTTTATACAGGGTGTTTCTTAAGTAAAGTAAAATAAATCTGATTTTGGTCTCTTGGGCAATTTTTTTGAAAAACTAAAGCCTATGCAATCAGATTTTTTTCTATCGGATTCCATTTTGGCACTATAGACGAAAAATAAGATTTCATCATTTTTGAAAATTTGCTATAACTTCTTTATTTATTAAATTATAACAAAATGTTATGTAGGTTTTCTATACAGATATTTATGCTTAATTTAAAAACAAAAGTAATTTTTTCATAGCTACCTTGACTTTCGAGATATGTAGTAAACTTCCATTTTTTTAAATGGAAACCCTAGTTGGCCATGACTTAATGTGAAAGAGTATTTTTTTAGCTTTTCAAAAACATATAGTTTTATATATTTTTTGCAAAAAATAATCGAGATATGGCCAATTTTGTAAAAATTCGATCATCAAAGTTTGCCATGATATCGTAAACAAGTGATGTTTGCAATTAATAAACAACTAAACGTCATTTCCAAGCAAATTCTGCAGCTGACATGATTTTTACCACTTACAATGTAGTGTTTTATCATATTAAAGTTTTCAAAGTGTTCAAATTTAGCGAAGTTCCCAATACCACAATAAACAATTGTAAAATACAAAAAAATACGCAGATTTGCTTAAAAGTTGAAAAATATACTTGGATATAATGTTTAGTTGTTTATTAATAGCAAACATCACTTGTTTACGAAATCATGGCAAACTTTGATGATCGAATTTTCACAAAATTGGCCATATCTCGGCTATTTTTTGCAAAAAATATATAAAACCATATATTTTTGAAAAGCTAAAAAAATACTCTTTCGCATTAAGTCATGGCCAACTACGGTTTCCATTTGAAAAATGTAAGTTTACTCCATATCACAAAAGTCAAGGAGGCTAAAAAAGAATTACTTTTGTTTTTCAATTAAACATAAATATCTGTATAAAAAACCTACATAACATTTTGTTCTAATTTAATGAATAAAGAAGTTACAGCAAATTTTCAAAAATGATGAAATTTCATTTTTCGTCTGTAGTGCCAAAATGGAATCCGGTAGAAAAATCTGATTGCATAGGCGTTATTTTCTCAAAAAAATTGCCCGAGAGATTCAAATCAGATTTTTGCTATCTATTATGGTAATAAATGGCATAAATATATATTTCAAATTTTGATAGATATTGAAAAAGCTTTTTTTTTTTTTAAATGGCATTAGCATGGTTTTTAGTCAAAATTAAATTGATAGTTCTCATCATTCAAATCATGTTAATATTTTCAAACTTTGTTAAGATTTTTTAGGTCCAGAAGACTTAGTGAGAATTACTGTGAAGATTTTTTGTATTTGAAAGTTGACCTTAATGAATTACTTCATTAAGGTTAAAAAACCAAGAAAAATTGTGCTACGTACTGTCATTTAGAATTGTAATATATTTTTATCACCTCCTGATAATTTTGAATTTCTAATTTTAGAAACCAAAGTCAATAAATATTTACCTTTAACATAAAACAAAAGAAAGAAACATCTCTCTAACACAGTGTGACACAACACGTGGAAATCATAACATTCAACATTGGAAGACGTTTCATTGTTTTCTACTTCACTATCAGCTTCGACATCGTCACCACTATCTTTCAGTTCCTCGACGTCTTTGCTTTTATTGTTATCATCGGGCTTAACGGAAAAACTTGAATTCAATAATTTTTGTCGTAAATTTAACGCACATCTGTACATTTCCTCAACAGACGGATGATTAGTAGTCTCTTGTAACAGACCGGTATGTTTTAAAATCACTATTAAAAAGCATCGTACGACCCTTTCCAACAGCTGCACGTCATGATCGTCGTTGTCCCACGTTTCGATACCGGAATTCTCGACCATCACTTCATAAAACCCCTTCTCCTTGTCGTAAATACTGTGTTCTTGAACGGCACACGCTTCGTCATACTGGCACGGTAATTTTAAAGCTAATTTGCAATAATTTTGGATTTCTGCATCGAAGGACGCTGTGAGCACCAGCACTTGGTCCTGCATATTCGACAATACTAAATAGGCTATTCGATGAATGAAGTCGAGCGGGATTGATTCGTGATAGAGCTGCATGCCGCCGACAAATATGGGATTTTTCAACCAGTGACGACATTGTGTTTCTTCTTTATTTGGAGGCTCTCCTATGAGCATTCCTCCTAGACATTGACCGATTAATAGGGCACACGTGCGTTCTAAATCAATTAACCATATCCAAGACTGATCAGTAAGCTGCGATAACGTAGGCGTTTCTGAACCTACACAATAAATACAAAAAGATTGGTCCGGCATTTCTACAAAAGATCCACAAAGGCAAAACAAATAGAAATTATGTGCGGACCTACAACAGTGCTTTCCAAGAATTTAACACAGCAGTGGGAGTAAGACAATGAGGCACATTAAGCCACTGCTTTTTACAATAATAAATGAAATAATTAAGAAGAGCCAGTGGCGTAGGTAGGGAGGGGTCAGGGGGGGTTAGAACCCCCCATAGGTTCACAATAAGTCGTCATAGGGCCGGAGAACTGTACATTTTGTGCTAACAAGACGGTCTTCGGCTCTTTTTACCGTTTATCAACCCCCCCCCCCATGATGAAACCATCAAACATCATCGCAAAAAAACTTTAAAAGAGAGTGGTGCCCTTAAAAAATAGGTCCTTAGCTCTTTTTGCATTTATTAACCCCCCCCATGATGAAACCATCAAACATAATGATGGAAAAAAACTTAAAAAGAGAGTTGAGCCCTTTGAAAATAGGTCCTTAGCTCTTTTTGCATTTATTAACCCCCCCCATGATGAAACCATCAAACATCATGAAGGAAAAAAACTTAAAAAGAGAGTTGAGCCCTTTAAAAATAGGTCCTCAGCTCTTTCTGCGTTTATTAACCCCCCCCCCATGATGCCGGAAAAAAAAACTTAAAAGAGAGTTGAGCCCTTAAAAAATAGGTCCTCAGCTCTTTTTGCATTTATTAACCCACCCCATGATCAAACCATCAAACATCATGCTGCCAAAAAAAACTTAAAAAAAGAGTGGTGCCCTTAAAAATAGGTCCTCAGTTCTTTTTGTGTTTATTAACTCCCCCTATGATGAAACCATCAAACATCATGCTGCAAAAAAAAACTTAAAAAAAAGAGTGATGCCCTTAAAAATAGGTCCTCAGCTCTTTTTGCGTTTATTAACCCCCCCCTCCCCCCAATGGAAGCATCAGAGCCAGCTGGAGAAATGCGCCAGAATTAGCCAATGATAGACAGAGATAGAGAAACATAATCATGAACTAGGAAAACATATTTCGACACCGAACTGTACAAGACGAGAAGATACAGAAAACAATTTTTTGGAGACGAAAAAGGCTTGAACGTCGGGTTCATATATTATAAATTTGCAAACACCATTTTTGGGGAATGTCAACCCCAATTTTATTCAACATATGACGGGATGGATAATTTCTAGGTCAAGATTCCTATTCATCCTACCCAACTCACCAAAAGAATGTTCTCAATGAATTGTACAAAAAACCTTGTTGAGTAATGTAACATTGTTGAATGTGTAAGAGAGTTAATATAATTTAATATTTACCTGATAGATGTGAATCACAATCGCCTTGTACGTCGCTGGGTAACATTCTATTCAAATATTCAAGAGGTTTAAGTACGGCCAACAAATGTACCAGCATACTCTTCATGTACGTCCCGGGCATTAGCAACAAAGAATTAAGCATTTTCAGTAGCATAGCTCCGGCCAGAGAGTCCAGAAGCACATTATACAACAGCTCTAGACTTGACGGATGACTTTCCAAAATACTTGCAGCTTTATTGAACACGTTTGAGGCAAGAGGAAACAGGTATTTTAAATGGTTGTTTAGAAGTTCTAAACTGGACTGGACTGCAACCGAATCTTCTGAAGTGAGGGTACAATATGCTAACAGGTGATTTTGCAACGATGTCAGCAGTTTTCGAAGATATAATATCCTGGGACTATTCAAATTTTGCCAACTAGCTGTAGTTCCACTTGCTACATGTATTGCAATACTGTTCAGGCTTTCTTCCTGAAAAATTACAGAGAAATCAAACATTTTACGACAATCCAAAAACACAAGATATTAAATGTAAACACACAATTATACAGGGTGTTTCTTAAGTATTGCAAAAAACTTCAGGAGGCTATTCCTTATCAAAAATTAAAGGGGGTCTTTCATATAATTTTTTTTTCCTTAGAAGTTTCCTTTCGGAGTTACACCCCCCTAAAGGGGAGCGGTAAAATTAGGTTTTTATTTTATTACTCAAATTTGGATAAATGTAGGAGAATGATATTTGGTAGATGTTTTATGCTTATTGAAAGGTTTCCCATAATAATATTTTTAATCATCTCCCTCCTTCACAGGGGGCTGAAAAATGCGACCCCTGTAGGTTTTTTATCAGAACTTTTTGGAAGCTCAAAAATTTTAATTTAAAAATTTGTTTTTTGAAAGCTTGATTTATTTAGAAACTTTTTTTATTCTTTAGTTTTTCTCGCAAAACCTACCGTTTTTGAGTAAAAATAGAATAGGTAAAACATGAACCATCAAATATTCCACAATAAAATGATTCAATTTGGTGGTTGCCATGGTTTGTTTATGTTCAAATTGGGTAGAATTGACAGATGTTATTCATTTTTGACGTTTACTCGGCGACAACGCTATAATGGTGCCTGTCCAACTGAGAGTAAACAACTCTCGATAGCAGCGTCGCCAAGGATACAGCCAATCGCGAGTTACTCTCAGGGGCTGTATCCTTGGCGACGCTGCTATCGAGAGTAGTTTACTCTCACGTGGAAAGGCACCATTACGCCCGTCAATTCTACCCAATATGAACATAAACAAACCATGGCAACCACCAAAATGAATTGTTTTATGTTGGAATATTTGATGGTTCATGTTTACTTACTTTATTTTTTACTCAAAAACGGTAGATTTTAAGAGAAAAACTAAAGAATAAAAAAAGTTTCTAAATAAATCAAGCTTTCAAAAAACAAATTTTTAAATTAAAATTTTTGAGCTTCCAAAAAGTTCTGATAAAAAACCAACAGGGGTCGCACTTTTCAGCCCCCTGTGAAGGTGGGTGATAATTAAAAATATTATTATGGGAAACCTTTCAATAAGCATAAAACATCTACCAAATATCATTCTCCTACATTTATCCAAATTTAAGAATCAAAATAAAAACCCAATTTTCCTGCTCCCCTTTAGGGGGGTGCAACTCCGAAAGGAGACGTCCAAGGAAAATATTTTATATGGGAGATAATTTTCGATCAGGAATCACCTCCAGAATTTTTTTGCAATACTTAAGAAACACCCTGTATATAAAAATTAAAAAATTCGAAATTGTAACCAATTTCTCTTACCGTATGAAAACTAAAAGTTTCCAGCAATGTAGTCATAAGTTGTTCGGTTAAATAAATATCTCTAGTTTCCAATTTTTCTGGTACACTGCTATAACCAAGCAGTGCTGCTACATGGGTAGGTTCCTCGAGGCTACTGAGGACAATACCCAGCAGCATCTGTTGACCTTGAGATAAGTTAGTGCCATGAGGCAATTGCTCGTTTAACAGTTCCATGCGCTCTCGAAGACTTGGTAAAAGCAGCGGTGCTCCCACATTTAACACTTCATGTACAATTGACTGGATATCCGGTGGAGTTCTTATGTCGACCAACCTGTAAAATAATTATGAATCTAATATTTTACCAAAATAACTAAATATACTTAGTACAAGGTGGAACAAATTCTAATATTTTACGGGATGTTTCAGTTACCATAATAGTTATCAAAAATCTTATATCAGTCTCTTGAGTTATTATTTTTAGATAAACACCCTTGCATTCAGGGATGGAAAACGTAACGTAACGATACCCGATAACGTTATAATAACGATTCAACTACAATTTTTTATACAATAACGTAACGATATTTTAATAACGTTATATAACGTTATAATATCCGATAACGTTTTAATTAAAAGTTATTTTGTATCGTTATTCTCTATAAATTAAATTTTTATATGGCGTTCTTTTTGCCCTTCGATATTTGTTTGTTTGTTTGGTTGTTCGCTCGTTCGTTCGTTCGTCATTCGACATTATTCGACATTCTTCGGTCGTCGGTCGTCGTTCGACAGTCGTCGGTCGTCGTTCGTCGGTCGCCGTTCGTCGGTCGCCGCTCGTCGGTGGTCGGTCATCGCTCGTCGGCCGTTGTTCGACGGTCGTCGTTCGTCGGCCGTTGTTCGACGGTCGTCGGTCGTCGTTCATCGGTCGTCGTTCGACGGTCGTCGTTCGCCGTTCGTCGTCCGTCGTTCGTCGATCGCCGTTCGACGGTCGTCGTTCGTCGGTAGCCGTTCGTCGTCCGTCGTTCGACGGTCGTCATTCGCCGTTCGCCGTTCGACGGTCGTCGTTCATCGTCCGTCGTTCGACGGTCGTCGTCCGTCGTTCAACGTTCGTCGTTCGTCGTTCGACGGTCGTCGTTCGACGGTCGTCGTTCGACGGTCGTCGTTCGTCGGTCGTCGTCCTACGTTCGTCGGTAGCCGTACGTCGGTCGTCGTTCGCCATCCGTCGTTCGACGGTCGTCGTCCGTCAGTCGCCGTCCATCGTTCAACGTTCGTCGTTCGACGGTCGTCGTTCGCCGTTCGTCGTCCGTCGTTCGTCGATCGCCGTTCAACGGTCGTCGTTCGTCGGTCGACAGTCTCGTCGTTCGTCGGTAGCCGTTCGTCGTCCGTCGTTCGCCGTTCGTCGTCCGTCGTTCAACGTTCTTCGTTCGTCGTTCGACGTTCGTCGTCCGTCGTCCGTCGTTCGTCGTTCGACGGTCGTAGTTCGACGGTCGTCGTTCGTCGGTCGTCGTCCGTCGGTCGCCGTCCGTCGTTCAACGTTCGATGGTCGTAGCCGTACGTCGGTCGTCGTTCGCCGTCCGTTGGTCGTCGTCCGTCGGTCGCCGTCCGTCGTTCAACGTTCGACGGTCGTCGTTCGTCGTGCGTCGGTCGTCGTTCGTCGGTCGTCGTTCGTCGGTCGCCGTTCGTCGGTCGTCGTTTAACAGTCGTCGTTTGTCGGTTTATGAATGAAGTTGGCCGTGGTGAAAGTGGGATGAAAAATAAGATCGAAGGGTAAAAAATTCAAGGAAAATCAAGAACAAGATGGGAAAGTGAAGTGAGGCAGAGACTAGAAGAGGAGGCAGTTGGAAATATGTGCCACAGTTAGCCAATGATAGACAGAGATGGAGAAAGTTACTGAAAGTATAGGAAGACCTGATTATTACGAAATACAGCAAATGCTAAAAAACGAATTACAAAACTATAAGTAATTATTTAAATATTGTTTTACCTAAACAATAAAGTTCTTAATCCTTTTGTCTGAGTCCCGAGTATGCTATTATTTAATCCACCACCTGCACATAAATTTAAATGAGTGCACAACAGCTTCAAACACAACAACACAAAGTGATGATGCTCCTGGGCAGACTGAAAAGGTACAGGCGGTATTTCATCGTAATAGCTGGCCGTGTATTTCTCCAAGAAAATTTTCAACAGCTCAAAAGTGCGCTCGTGCAAATCCAAACAGAACGGCCTGTGACGGGCAATCTGCTGACTTTCTATCGGCATCGAAGTCCACGCAATCGAATGCGACGTTCCTGACAAATAAAATTAACAACAAATGCCATAATCATCGTGGATTCTGCTACGCTTGATTAAGCTACGAAAATTATCACTAACCTGCACTAACTTGTCTTATATTAATGCCGTTTAAACCGACTACTTTAAGGGGTTTTGTTATTGGACTATTGGTGTGCCCTTGTCCGCACTGACCCATGGCGTTAGTACCCCATGCGTAAACTTCACATTCGTCCGTTAATGCCAGGCAGTGCGTGTCTCCTGCTGCAATATCTATGATTCTATATGGCGTTAAATCTTGCACAAGTGTTGGAGAAAGGCAAATTGTATCTGATGAGCCGATACCTAAGCTGGGTCCACTACCCCATGTATAAACCTACAAAAAAACAGGTATTGTTTTTTTATAAGTACATCGGTTTCACGACTATTCTACAGGGCGGTCCACTTTTTAGTAGCAGGATTTTTACAGTCGATACAAAAACTTATTTTAAAGAGAATATTCCATAGCAACATGGGTCCAAAAACGCTGCATTTTAAAGATACAGGGTGTTGAAATTTTCGAAAAAATAACGATAATGTTAAACCGTTTCTCAACCAGTAGATATGTTTAAACAAAATTTGGTATACAGCACCACCTTACAGGTTACCACAATCGGTGAAAATTTCAAGTCCCACAAGCAACCAGTGGCGGAGTTGTGGGGGTTCAGTTTCAATAAATTTCATAAAAAACTAGTACGGCCCTGTTCAAAATCAAACTCGAATATGTTTTTGGGTAGAGCATTTTATTCTAAACAAAAAGTGTTTCTTGACTTTTCCTGGTATCTGCCACCGTTTGGCGCAAAATTTGATTTATTTACCTATTTTCGCAAAAAAATTTGCTTTAAAATTCGATCTAAAAATATAGCTAATACTCGTATTAAAGAAGTAGTTACCGATTTTTGCAGTTTTTAATAACAGAACATACTGAAGAAGTTCCGCTCAATTAACGATTAATAAGCATTTACTCTGCAAGTTGCAATTTTCTGCTTTTCGCGATATTTTTAGATCCAACTTGTGAGCAAAATTTTCGCGAAAATAATAAAATAAATCAAATTTCGCGCCAAACTGTGGCAGATACGAAGAAAACTCAAGAGACGCGTTTTGTTTAGAATAAAATGTTCTACGCAAAAACAAGTTCGAGTTTGATTTTGAACGGGGCCGTACTAGTTTTTTATAAAATTTATTGAAACTGAACCCCCACAACTCCGCCACTGGTTGCTTGTGGGACTTGAAATTTTCACCGATTGTGGTAACCTGTTAGGTGGTACTGTATACCAAATTTGGTTTAAATATATCTACTGGTTAAGAAACGGTTTAACATTATCGTTATTTTTTCGAAAATTTCAACACCCTGTATCTTCAAATGAAGTGTTTTTGGACCCATGTTGATATGGAATATTCGCTTTAAAATAAGTTTTTCTATCGACTGTTAAAGTCCTACTACTAAAAAGTGGACCACACTGTATACAGTGCAGGATTTACGTATAAGCTACACAAGCTATAGCTTAGGGCCCCCACTTTCTTGGGGGCCCCCAAAAAAAATTGGCCGAGTGAGCAATTGTCATATATACTTAAATATATCATATTTGGCACTAACATATAATATCTGGACTTATAAGGGGCCCCATATCTCAAATAGCTTAGGGCCTTATCAAGTCTAAATCCGGCCCTGACTGTATAGAATAAAAATTAGCTACATTAACTTCAAGTATTGATGTTATTATCACAACAGATAAGGGCTCTCTTTAACGTTAAAATAATTAATTCATTTAGATTTCACTTTAGGTATTTAATTTAATTAAATTTTCCATTTACCTGTCCGGATGTTGTAAGTGCCATTGAAATCAGTGCTCCGGCACAAACCTTTCGGATTGTCATTCCTTGTAATGCTTCTATAACTTTAGGTCTATAAACTTTGGCGATTTCGCCATGTCCTAAACGTCCACTATCGCCAGATCCAAAGGACCAAACCGTTTTGCCATCTTTGGACACAACCAAAGTGTGTGCACTACCACAAGCCACAGAACCAACATCAGTGAGGTCTCTAACTTGTGTCGGTACGTGGCGTCCTGTGCTGTCACCGTGACCAAGCCGTCCGTGATCACCTTCACCCCAAGTGTATAACTCACCATCTTCGGTTACTGCTCCACTATGTCGGTAACCTAAATTTATAGATAGAGGCAACTAAATGAGTAAATTGCCTGGTAATATAAATGAATATCATAGCAAAATCATTTATTACTAAAAACAACTGATACGTTAATTTTTTATTTAAAATATACAAAAAAAATATTCAATGTTTGTTGTAAAAATTAAAAATGGATGTGACACAGAAAATATTTTTTGCTATGGATCTCGTTTATAAAAAAAAACAAAAAATTTTAATATTTTAAAATATTACAGTCCCCACCCAACTGGTTCATAATATCAACCTGCTGTTAAAATTTTCTGGACTTGAAATAAAGCTAATAAATAGCCTAACGACTAGCAATTTATTTATCTCACCTGCGTGAATACATTTAACATTTTTCCCTAATAATGGTCCTCCGATAAGTTTAGGTTGTTTGTGGGTACAACAATTTCCGTGTCCTAATTTTCCATAATCGCCGTCTCCCCAACTGTATACTAAACCATCTTCTGTGAGGGCTAAAGTATGGCCATCACTTCCTTTCGAACTAGACAATTTTTTAACAACACTATCTAGCAGAACTCGCTTTGGCATACTTTGATTTGCTGAATCGCCCAGGCCTAATCTTCCGTAGCTGCCTTTGCCACATGCACTTATCGTTCCGTCCCAATGAATTATGAACGTGCAATACTGACCAGCTTCTGCCTGCAACATCATTTAAGTATAAATATCATTCTTTTGTGAGGTAGTGCGTTCTAAATACGACAGTTTTCAAAAATGTTATTGTTTCTGACACCTACTTGTTGAACTTGCGAAAAAGTTCTCGACTTTACTGGCAGAACAATTTTTTCTTGGCTTCCCTCGGCCAGCTGATGGGAAGAATTACTGCCCCAAACATACGCATCACTTTTTTCAATTATACTAGGGCCGGGATCGTTACTGGCTGCTTCAACCGAACAAGCTCCACCATAATCCACTGCCTTTAAAACTAATTCTTCCATTAACTGAAGAGCAGCATCATACAAACTAATTTCATTATCCACGTGGTTTAAGTTATTTCTCTGTTTATTGCCGTTCATTTGATATATTGCATTTTGAAATATAATACCAGGTATTTTGCCATGTTTTGCATCTGTTGCAGATGCATCTAATGCCATTTCAATCCACTCCAATAAATATCTAAGCGAACCTCTTTGTAGTGCTAATCCAAGTAACAATTCTGATGCTAATAAACGCCCTTGTATATCAGCACCGGCCACTTGAAGAATGGCTTCCTTAAGAAATTTAGTTACTTGTTCCAAACTACTAACTCCGAGGTTAGTTAACTGAGCATCATTAGATAATGATAAAACTGGAAGGTTGTGTATCATATCGATAGCAGACTTTAATACAGAATTACATAATGACGGCACTCCTAATACACTGCTACTTAGCCAGTTCTGACGTAATAATGCAAATATCAAATTCATACCTGTATGAACCCCTATTTCTAAAAGGGCTTGTGAGCCTGACAAAGTTTCACACTGAATTGTTATCTTAGTTGGTATTACACAACTTGGAGATTTACTTTTATCTTTTTCATGGTATTTTGCAGCTAAAGCATGATATATTCTTTTCAGCACTAGCAAACGTTGCTTTAAGACAGCAGCGAAATAGGTAGATGAGCAAACTGAAGTAGCTAATTCCCGCTGTGAAGACAATAATGAGGTAATGTACTGTTCCAATTCTACAAGCGGTGGCACATCATATTGAAAATCTGGTAGCATTTGAATATCATTATATGAAAGCAACGAAGAAGGTATTACACGAATTTCCTTATTGTACAACAAGTTGTCGTACATCGACTGAACAATATCACGATTTGCTATACTATCACAGTCTTTAGTTGACCAAGAGCCATTTGTATGGTCAGCCCATTCAAGCTCTACATTTATAGGTGGACTGGACTCCATTATTTTCACTTTATTACTATAAATAATAATTACTATATATCAAATGTTCCATTTTTTCATAATAGTAACTTCTTTAAAAAAACCTAACCTGCAAAACAAAAACAAATATTCACAAAACCTTTAAATACATTTTTTTATATTAGTTACTTGATTTCAAAAATCCATTAATTTTATTGCACAAAATATATTTGTTTTTAAAACATATTCACAGAGAATTTTGTTCACTTTTGACAAGTATCCGTTCCATAAAATTTAAAATACATAACTTTCTAAAACCATAAAACAAAAGCCCATATCAGTGGCTCTCAAACAGTGAGGCGCGCCCCACTAGACGGGGCACCAAGTACCTCTGTTTTTTTCACTGCATAAGAGGATTGAATGGGGGTGCAACAAAATTTTACATGGAAAAGGGGGTTCAAAAAGGTTGAGAAACAATAGCCTACATAATAAAGGTTTGATTAAAAAATGGGACCCACTATAGTCTGTTTTCGTCACTAATTTAATTTCCAAGTTCATAGGGCAAGTAATTTTGAACAATCTCGACCTGACGTTGTCTATCTTCATTTGTAATTAGCTAAAGAAATGTTCTATAACCTGAATGTCACACAATTAAAAAAAACGAATGATTTTATTCTACTTTTAAAATGAAAAATTACAGTTAATTTAATACAAAGAAACAATTTAACTTACTACTGTTGTTTCAAAGTTCACCACAAGTATCAGTTTAAATCTTTAAATAAGAAATAATCAAAAAATTGATATACAAACACATAGAATTTTGTTAGTTACTTTATTAATAAATTAAATATTAAATAATTAAATAAATTGTAATTTTTGGTTTCTTGCAATATTGGTTCAATATAATAATTATAAGTCCTTATAATACGTATAAAAATATACAATAATCAATGGTATGCAGTAAGACATTTAAAGCATGTAATGCAAAAATGAGAAATTATTGCATATCTGTAAACAAAAGAAACATATTTTGATTAAAAAAAAACTGCCAGTTTGAAGTCTATGCTTCTTATTATATTACAATAATTCTGTGGCAAAAAATGCTAAGGTGATGTAAATTATAATAAAAATACTGATTACGTACTATATGTTGTTAATAAAGCTTAATATAAAAATTTACCACAGTCAACTTATAAGCTATCGCCTTAAATAGTCTAAGACCTAACCAAAACTAATATGCAGTTTAATTAATAATTCCTACCAAATATATAGTGAATGTAAAAATATTTATATTTGCACATTATAATTTTTTTAACTGGCACTTGATCAGGTACCAGAGTATTACATTGCCATCAAGGAATAAAAATATCTATAAAAGTTTCATATTTACATCCTTTATACACTTATTAATATATTAATATTATAGAAACTAAAATTAATTACAATCCAAAATATTACATTAATTGATACTTCAAAGCAAAAAAATCAAATATACTAATAGATTTCATCATACACTAATTTAAATTCTTATTTCTATAAATCTGGTAGGAATAAAATTAACACAAAACATTTTAATTTGTAAATGTCCAAACCAAAAATTCAACATTCAACAAATATTATTTCAGTACATTATTTATAGCTCTATAATGGATTAAGAATACATTTCCAAATTGAAGCAACATTACGTTATAATGCAGCAAATAAAAAGCAAGTTTTTAAAGTTTAACAAAATTTAATGAAATTATTTGTATCGATGTTATTGTTTAAAACATTCATTAAGTATTTTAACTTACTTGATAAATGTACAAGAAACGAATTTGTTGACTTCAGTCTAAAAGTGAACAGTTTTCACGAGAAAAATACCAATATACATATAACTTGAACAAACGCTTGAAAAATTAAATTTTAATATTGTATTGTGAATAAAAAGTAGGAGTAAGCTCTGTTATTTTTAAAAAATGTCAAACAATTTATTCCAATTTTGCATTTAACATAAAAATTCACTTTTTTTAATCCCTATCCGAAATTTCAAAAAATTTGAAAACCAAAAATTTCGCGCCGTCACTATGCCGAGTGCTGGCTGTGATTGTGAGAAAAAATTATGTCTGACCTCTTTAAACTGGCAAAAAAGTTGCCTTAAGAAATGCATTACAAAAGTGCATTCAAAAATTCGAAATTCGTTACATTTCCAGACCCAGTTATTTCGGATTGGGGATACTCAGCTTGTATTGGTGAAAATCTGAAAGCCTGACCTACACCAATAAAATGTCATATTCCAATTGCCAAAAGCTAGGACACAATAAACATTAATCACTTTTTTATTTTACACAATACCACTATTAAGGGTTCCACATTATTGTAGTAAAATATGCTTTTCAAAAATACATTTAACCAGTTTAGACAAAGTTTTTCACTATGATACGGTTATTTTTAAGTACGTACATGTTTTTTTAACATTTAAACGTAACACTCTTAAAAATATGGCTGCAAAAATAATAACTTGCTCGATATGTACCTTAAAATTTAATTTTTGTGACATACGCGGTCAATTTTAGATCAAAATACTTGCATTATTTCTAAAACGTAATAAATTATATTAATTCACCATACACAAAATATTGATGTTTAATGTTAACATCTTAGAGAACAAAACATTTTGTCTAGATCTAATAAAAGAAGAATGTTTTGGTTTGAACTTATTTTGTAAAATTATTTTTGTTATACAGGGTGTCACACAAAAAACGCCACATGCTGTAACTCCGTTGTTTGTCGTCCGATTTTGATGAACAAAAACTTAATGAAATGGCTCCTCAAATACTATAAACTGAATTGGATTTCAATTTTTTTCAAGTTCATCTTAAATGTCAAACGATAGTCAACTTTTTTTTTACAATGGCACCTTCTATTTTTTTTACTAATTCTGGTACTTTTTTTTTTCTGAATTCAATGATATAATAATACGTTAATTTTAGTACAAAACGAAATACAAAATAAAAGCTTAACAGAAATGAGTTAGGTTTCATACATTTTTCAAGCGTGCCGTGGAAAACAAAAAAATCTTAATCAACAAATGTCATTTAAATACCACAATGACATTTAAATGACATTTGTTGATAAAAAAATTTTTGTTTTCCACGGCACGCTTGAAATTTTTTTAAAACCTAACTCATTTCTGTTAAACTTTTATTTTTTATTTCTTATTAGTTTTGCACTAAAATCAACTTATTATTACATCATTGAATTCAGAAAAAAAATGTCTACCAGAATTAGTAAAAAAAAACAGATGGTGCAATTTGGAAAAAAAAATTGACTATCGTTTGACATTTAAGTTGAACTTGAAAAAAATTGAAATCCAATTCAGTTTATACGAGGGCGTATTGAAAAGTAAGGTCTCCAACGATGCCATTTCCGAACGCGAGTTGCTAGGCGAAATTTGACAACAGCGCTGCATTCCTTGGTTCCCCCACCACAGTGTAGAACCATCCGCGAGACCTTGGAACGCTAGGTCGCTGCGTAGCAGTCGTTTAGGATGGGGCTCCCGCTTAGCTCGCCCGCCAGGTGCGAACTAGGCGGAAGCCGCATCCTAAACGACTACTACGCAGCGATTGAGCGTCCTAAGGTCTCGCGGTTGGTTCTACACTGTGGTGGAGGAACCAAGGAATGCAGCGCTGTTGTCAAATTTCGCCTAGCAACTCGCGTTCGGAAATGGCATCATTGGAGACCTTACTTTTCAATACGCCCTCGTAGTATTTGAAGAGCCATTTACTCTTTTGTTCATCAAAATCGGACCACAAACAACGGAGTTACAGCTTGCGGCGTTTTTTGTGTGACACACTGTATAAACATATTATTTTAGTCATTAGCAGCATTATGATTAAGAATCGACTGGGTTTCTAAGGTATCCGCCGATAACAAATCGTCATTTATCGGTAAAATACCTGGAATCTGGCCATTATTATGGCTAAAAGGAAAAAAACTGTTTACTTTTTTTAGTAACTGTAGGTTTTCTTCCTTTGTACCATTTATTGTGCCATTAAGATCTAAATTATGCAACTTTTGTCTTAAAAAATGTATGTCGTTGGCAATGAATCGAACACTTAAGTCTACTTGTGGCTTACCGCCATTACGAATTTCTAAACCTGGTAACCATCGAAGATAGCACTGTGTCCACATATCGAGATAAGCAACGGAAGTATTGGGTTTTAATTTTTGTGTGTATTTGTCATCATACAATGGATTACAAAAATAAACTATGTCTTTTTCAGCGAACTGTTCTTTCCAATCCCAAACACTACGCAAAATTAACGAGCCACCACTCTGCAACGAAAAAAAAACACATGAACAGACAAAATAGCTAAAAATAATATCACATCTAAGGGATCTACCAATATTTTTATATAATATAAAAGCAAGCACAGTTATGCTCGTACAACTAACACATACCATTCCACTGTATAACATTCATTATCGAAAATTAAGGGAGGTCTTTCATATAAAAATGTTTCCTTAGACGTCTCCTTTAGGAGTTACAACCCCCTAAAGGGAACCGGTAAAATTAGGTTTTTATTTTATTTCTCAAATTTGGATAAAGGTAGAAGAATGATATTCGGTAGATGTTTTATGCTCATTGAAAGGTTTCCCATAGTAACATTTTTAATCATCTCCCTCCTTCACAGGGGGCTGAAAAGTACGACTCCTGTAGGTTTTTTTATCAGAACTTTTTGAAAGCGTAAAAATGTTAATTTAAAATTTTGTTTTTTGAAAGCTTGCTTTATTTAGAAACTTTTTTATTCTTTAGTTTTTCTCGTAAAACCTACCGTTTTTGAGTAAAAAATAAAATAAGTAAACAAGAACCATCAAATATTCCAACATTTAACGATTCATTTTGGTGGTTGCCATGTTCATAGTGGGTAGAATTGACGGGCGTTATAGCGTTGTTGCCGCGTTAACCTCAAAATGCATCACACCCGTCAGATCTACAAACCATGGCAACCACCAAAATGAGTAGTTTTATATTGGAATATTAATTTGATGGTTCATGTTTACTTGTTTTATTTTTTACTCAAAAACGGTAGGTTTTACGAGAACAACAAAAGAACAAAAAAAAGATTTTAAATAAATCAATGTTTCAAAAACAAAAATTAAAATTGCAAAATGTTAACCCACCAAAAAGTTCTGATAAAAAAAACAACAGCAGTTGCACTTTTCTGCCTTCTGTGAAGGTGGAAGATGATTGAAAATATTACTATGGGAAACCCTTCAATAAGTATAAAACATCTACCAAACATCTACCAAACATCATTCTTTTACATTTATCCAAATTTGAGAAATAAAATAAAAACCTAATTTTACGCTCCCCTTTAGGGGGGTGTAACTCAGAAAGGAGGCGTCTAAGGAAAAAAATGTATATGAAAGAAATTTTCGATAAGGAATCACCACCTGAATTATTTCGCAATATTTATGAAATACCCTGTAAAATACAATGCCTGTTATAAGCCCAAAGAAAACGTTCCATAACATTTAAAGAACTGAGAATAATTTATTCTCCCCTTATTATTGATATTTTAAATAAATTGCAGCAAAAAATTAAGTAATTATTGAAATCAATAAAACTTACAGTATCAGCAGTCAAACGATCATGTTCGTTGTTAAATAAAAACGTTTCAAACACAGTAACATGTGCAGCGTCCCACAGAGTAGTTAAAAAAGTTTCACTGAACTGGAATGCAGTAGGAAATTGTTGTAAAAGCTGCCACACACAATCCAGAAACAGAAGAAAAATTGGAGCTGGTTCCGTCTGTTGACACAAAATATGGCCTAATCGATGGGCAAATGGATGTCCTAAGGCAACCCACTCTTTTTGAATTAACGTTTGGAAACCACTTTTTGTTCGCCAGTGTGAATCTAGTAATAACTGAATCAAACTTGAAATAATGCAGTTCATATCTTGACCATTTTCTAAAACAAACAACATATACTTTGGATTTAACTAACATTTGGCAATAGGCTTATTCAATTATACTGTAAATTAAGGTGACCGTTCGGCCCCGATTTTCGGGGACAGTCCCCAATACAAGCCTTAAGTCCCAGATTATTCTTGTCCCCGATTTTCATAATTTTGTCATACTTTTAAAATAATTATTGTAAGCTATGGTACCGCACAGACATTGTTGCCAAAGTATGCAAATCTGATAGTCTGGCAACATTGTAACAGCTCATTGCATACGAAAACTGGAGTGGGGGGAAGTTTTGAAATGTGCAAGTGTCCGGGTTTTTACTTTTCGCTCTTTTACTTGAATTTTGCATGATTTTCACAAAAATTAACGAGTTTTTTTTCTTGTAACTCTAGGTTTGTGTCCCCGAAAGTTTGAAGAAAAAAATGGGCACTTTACTGTAAATATAAAATGTGCGAAAAAGTTGCTAATATTTAGATTTGAATAAAAAACTTTTAAAAAATAATTATTAACATTTAAGTTAAAAAAGCAACTTTTAACATACCTTCTTGTAAGACCACAGTAAGACATTCGACATCTATTTGGTTACTAGCTTCAACTGCTTTGGTTAAACATGTTGATACATGTTGCAACCATTTTGTACTATCTAATAAACCATAAAATTTAAAATCCTGTGTTTTAAATATTCGAATACTATCAGGAGTGCATAAATCTCTTAGTTTAAGAAAACTTGACCGAATTTCTTTCGGGCTTGGGCAATCCTTATTGAGATCCATTATATGCGGTGGTTTTTTATCGGCATGGCTTTTACGTACGTGCTCCAACATAATATTTTCTTGCGTTCGCTCTGTAATCGTTGGAAGAATGTCCGACATTCTAACTAGAGCAGCTCCATTCGACAAGCTCCACACCTAACAAATGGGCTGATTGTTACAAATCTACTATTATAGATAAACAGTAACAGCTTCTTAACTTAAGAAATGAAAAAAAAAACAACTGCAGATTTGGTATATTGATGGTTTATAGCCCGCTTAAATTTTTTTAGTAAAACAAACTCATTTTAATTGTTAAAACACATTGACAGACTAATATATACACATGACAAAAATAAAGAAAAATATATTTTATTTACCCATATTGGACAGCATCTATTTCGAAAATGTTCAACAGCTTGATTTAAACTAGCATCTGTAGCTGAAGCAGGTACAACAAGATACTGTGGTAAAGAAGGCGACATGTGAAAATTAAGATTTGCTTGTGAAATCCTCCAATTTTTACATCCTGTCCTTTGCATTTCTCTCTTCCAGTCTTCACCACCACGGAACATACGAACATCCTTCATTGTTTTATAATATGGCTCTCTGTAAAACAATCGCCAATCATTAACAAAAACACATTACCCGAAAATATACACTGTAGAACAGAAAACTTACTTATAATCATAAGCAAATAATAATGAGTGTTTCTTAGGAAATGCATGATGTAATAAAGCATTGGCAATATTTCTTCCACTATCTTTATCAGAAAATTTAAAACTAAATTCCAACATCCTCATGTTCTGTAACAAAATCACATGTGTATTATTTTTACTTTACGAAAAATTCAAAAGGACATACCTTACAAATAATAAGTAACTCTTTAACTTTATTGGAAATATTATGTCCTGGAACTAGTTTCTTTTTTGATCGTTCACCAACTTGATAAATTGTATCTATGGAAGACAAACACACTTCGTATGGACCTAGTAACAAATTTTGTTGGTAACATTCTTGCATATCTTCTTCTTTATCAGCCCTAACAAATGATAACTTAAATGTAGTAACAGTTAATAAACCTAAGCTGCCTCTTTTGTGATCGCTTAATGGTGCAAACATTGTAACTTTCGGTGCTTCAGTAACAAGAGTCTCGCCTAAAAAAACAAACTGTAAATGACAGCTGTAAAAATAATTCGCATTGAAATTACCATCGAGTAGTTTTGAATGCTGTAATTCATTGAGAGTAACAATCTAAAACGATACATATATAAATAAATAACAATTATTGAAATAAACAGATCTTACTTCAAGATCGGTGTCATCTTGTATATAACTTTTAAATCTGGTATCGCGGTGATCGTTCATCATTTTGTAGCTGTTTAAACGCAATTTCGATATAAATTTGTTATAAACTGTTTAGCCCATGTTATAGTGTGAAAAAGGATTTTTTAGTTATTATGAGACATAAATATTTACACAAATTAATACACCAAACAAATATAGTACTTTAATTTTTTAAGCTTATTAACCACTTAAATTATCTAATTACGTTAAAGTTAACATAATTTAGTAACACTTGGATTATTACCGAAACGGGTCAAAATTATTAAAGAACTTACTACAAACGGAAAAAAGGTTATGTTTTGTGAAATGTGAAATGAGTAATAGTAATTTTTATTTCTTTATGTTGTACAAACTATTAACTATTAACTACGTAAGAATAGGGAAAGGCATGTCATAAATTTATTAGTCAAAAATTACTTTAATTCCAATATTTTCCAGTTAGTAAAATTTCTGCAAATAGATAATAAAAAGTTTAAACTGTTTTAACTATCATACATTTAGAATTGGAAATTATAAAACACAATAGTTTGTAATTAACATGCATGTTTGTGATAAGTCTGGCTGTCACGATGACAGTTCTATTTTATAACCTATTTACATGATTTTTTTTTTAATCAGCCTTATCCTTATGTTTATAAACAAGCGTTATTTTTATAAAAGAAATAATGGATATTATTGATTTGTTAAAATTTTGTTTATTACCAATTAATAAATAAAACTTTTAAGCGGCTAATTTCAAAGTTCAAAACTACCTCATGTAATGTCATCAAAGATAAAATAGGTACATTATTTCATCATCAGTTACTTTGGTTGAAAATTATGTTTCAAATTAATTCAGTAATAACAAACACGGTTTTAGAATCTGGATTACAAATTCGGTAAATTTATTGTATAGTTTTGTAAATATTTTGCTATAGTTAATTAAAATTGTAGACCTCATGCCACTCCAGGAATATGGCTTAAGTTTCTTATACCGCTATGCATAATACGAAGTACATTTACACAACCAGTAATATCATCCCAACTTTATAAATTACAGTCAGTGCTCTGTGTGGGACTGCTCGGGGCATCTCTGATATTTATAGTGGAAAGTTTGAAGAAAAAAAAATTAAATACAATTAGTAAATTAAATATTGTTCCATTAATAATCTCTGCAATTTTATTTCGTGTTTGTGTTAATAGAGGTAACTATTATTTATATAAAATCAATAGCCCAATTTAGTTATGTTTGTAATATCTTATTTCATTTAATTATTTCTTGGTAGGATTTCTGTTTTCTGTTGCAAGTGGAATATTTTCAACTTATGGTTATCAGAAAATATACTATCTTATTTTAAAACGATTTCCAATGAGTTTTTCTGTCGGAGAAGCTGCAATTATAGCACAAGCTATAGTTTTACTTTTATACTCTACAATAATTAATACTTGGAGTGCTCTTTATGGTAGTCCGACAAAAGTTCTGCAAATTTCAACGTTAATTATACAGGTAACTAGTTTTAACATTAAGCCCTTCATATGGGTTTTGAAGCGGTCTATTGTTAAAATATTTTATTAAACTGAATGTAATTTTTCCTGGTATTGTTTTATAAATGCAATATTTTTTTATTTCAGATAGGCTTGCTGGATATAGCATTTATAGGCGTAATGACATATTTATTTTCAAGTTTAAGAAGATTTGTTCCTTTTTATATTTTAAGTTTTTCTGCAATTTCTTTGGGAATTGTTGTTACATTACAAATATTGTTGCAACATAATCCAGTTTTATGGATTTTACAGTTTTTGACTGGTGATGTATTAACTGTAAGACCTAATTTAGTTTTTGTTAAGTATATGTAATAACATTGTGTCGGTTTAGATAAAAATTTTTGTTTACTGGATTATATGCAGTATTGCAGCAGTAGTTGCTGTACGAAGTCGCATACAAGAGGGTCAAAAAGCCTCAACTGCTGTTAGAAAAATTTTCCATCTATTAGCAGTTGCCGTTTATTTACCAGGACTTTTATATCAATGTTCCTTACTTTATTTAGCAAGTGGGGTGTGTTTAGGGATATTTTTTGCCTTAGAGGTAAGTACAGGGTGGACTAAATTGAATGTTTTATGGGGTATTTCGGTTACCACAATTAAAAATATTTTTAAAAACAACCTATATAACATTTGGTTCTATTTTTATAAATAAAGAAGTTGCAGTAAATTTTCGTCTTTAGTGTCAAAATGGAAAGTGGTATAAAAATCTGATAACACAGGTTTGCTTCAAAAAAATTACCCAAGTTACCAATATCAACAAATTTTCACTAACCGCCATGGTAACCGAGTTAACCCATAAAACATTTAAACTTGTTTCACCTTATGGTGCCTATCCACGTGAGAGTAAACTACTCTCGATAGCAGCGTCGCCAAGGATACAGCTCCTGAGAGTAACTCGCGATTGGCTGTATCCTTGGCGACGCTGCTATCGAGAGTAGTTTACTCTCACGTGGACAGGCACCATTACACACTTAAAATTAAATCAGGTAATTGCAACGACTGTGTTTTAGATCCTTCGAATTTTAAATATTCCACCATTAGGTAGTTCGCTTCAAGATGGGTTTTTATTATATAGTGATGAAAAAGATACTGGTATAATTGCATTAACTCCGATATACCTATTGGCTGGCTGCTCTTTACCAATATGGATTCATCCCGCTCCTTGTGATATATTAGATTCGGCTGGTTTTAATATAATACCGTTAATTAGTGGACTTATGGCAGTTGGCATAGGTGATAGTGCGGCAAGTATTGTTGGAATGTCGGTTGGCAAGCATCAATGGCCTGGTAATGGTAATAAATAAAATAATCATAACGAATCTTTTAAAAAAATTGACGATTTTTTTGGCACACTACTGTGTTGCACAATTTTGTTTTAAACTTAATAATAGTTTCCACACGTTTAATAGCATCTCCAAATTGTATAGATAAAAATTTATATTTTGTATTGTGTAATAACGTACAGGGTAATAATATGGAAACATGGTTTTACTAAGAAAACAGTTGCAGGAAATTGATATTTTAAGAACTGCAAAAATTTCGTCATCTTTACTTTGTAATATAAAATATGCAATCTCACTTACTTGCGTATTTTCAATCAATATTATTAGGAAATAAAAATATGAACTTGTCCATTTATAATGCAAAGAAAGGATTTTGTTACATAAGTGTGTGAAAAATGTTTTTTTAGGTACAAAAAAGACAATTGAAGGAACAGTAGCTTCTGTTTTGAGTCAAGCTGCTCTCTTGGGTTTAATTTATTATTCAGGTGATTATTATTACTTAGTTTATTTAGCACAGAATTTAGTTAAAAATAATAAATTTGGGTTGTTATAAATATCTATAATCATTTTTAAATTCATACATTTTTTGTAGGGTATATTAGTACCTATCAATTTCATATATTAAAAACAGTTTCCGCTGTATTGATTGGATCGATCTTAGAAGCAACAACTGATCAAATCGACAATTTAGTTTTACCTCTAGTTTTATACTTGATACTTGTGTAATATATATTGTTATTCATTAAAACAAGTTAAATAAATAATTTGTTTAAAAGTTGTGTATTTATTTATGGGTAATAATTTTTATTAGTTATTTAAATACCTTAGTAAAAACTACTTTTTGCATAATACTAATTTGTTTAAAAGATATTTAAAGGTTTATGGGAAAACGATTATCAAAACAGATTTCATAACACTGAAATTCTACATAGTATACTCAGAACAGTGCAAAAATAAATAATTTTAGGTGTTTTAGATAATAAAAAAACGAGTAATATTTTTTCATCTTTAATATGGTACAAAATTCGCTCTGGCTAGGACACGCTGCATATTTTAAAAACTCTAGATAAATCTACGTTTCGCTATTTTTGAAAAACAGTATAAAGGCTAATTTTTCTTTAGCCGAATATCGCGATAAAAATCTTTTTCGTCTATTGTCAGCTTTAGAAAGTGTGCTATATTCTGCTACGTAGTAGGCTATTCCCCCTCCACTCGATTAAAGATAGCATAGGTATCCCAATTTATACAAAAAAAAATTGCAAAGCGCAGGTTTTGTATCACACAACACCGGTGTATGTAAGACAGCGGCAAAAAAGTTGTTAATTATTAAAAAATGTTACGGGTGCTTCGATCATCTTTTTCAAAACTACAAAAGTGTAATTATGCTACAGCTGCTTTACCAAAACCAGAAACAAACCCCAAAGTTCTTTATTCTGGGGTAAGTTTTATGCATTAATGTGTAGATCTTCTTAACATTATCGTATTAAAATAAAATTAAAATGATTTTAATTGGTAAAGATAATTATTGTTTTGATGAACATTTATTTAACCTGCCTTTTGATGATAAAAATGTAGGTATATTTGTAAAATAAACAAACACGCTATTCGTAAGAAAAATGTGTGCTAGCATAATTTATAATTATTAACTAACCAATTAGTTTTTTTTTTAGACAATATTGATTTAACTATTTATAGGATGGTCAGCTACATGTCAATTTTCTTGGCATTTTTTTTTACAATAAAGGTATATAAAATGGGCGAGATTTAGAGACCTTGACTTTTATCACTATTATTATTTAGATAGTTATTACTTTATACAATGCAGCGAATTAACAAGAAAAGGGATTAATTTATGTATTTAAATTTTTAATAATGGTATAGGTAGTTTTTGCTGAAATAAAATAATAAATATCAAAGCGATAGAACTTTTTGAAGCTGTAAAACTGAAAATGTAATCTCAAATGTTGGATATTGAAGTAATGCTGTATATTTATGTTTGTTGCAACAATCTGCAAACATACCTTTATTGCATGTAACCTAAAAAAAAAGTTGTTGGCCTTTCGGTTTTGATAATTACAGTGTTTAATTTTTCATTTGAATTACTCAATACAAGCTTTTATAGCTAAATTATGCTTACACAAACCATGTTACTCGCTTTTTATAATTTGTTTTTATTTACCTGAACATTGAAAGCATTTATATGTATTTATTGGCCACATTAGATTAGCAAATATGTTTTTAAAAAACAGGCTTATAAATTGTCTGAGGATAATTGAAGTAAAGTGTATCTTTTTGGATTGCAAAACTTAAAAAGCAAGAATATTTACCGTCTGCTGCAGAAAATATCACTTTGTCAGATCAAACTTGAGGTTTTGTCTGTCCGTCTGTCTGACAGTCGACTCCATCAAAAGTACTAGAGCAAGTTCGAAACCTCTTAATTAACAACCCCTCCTTACTCGTTCTAATTGATAACCATTTATACTTGATTTGTAAATGATTTAATTTCAACCATTTATATTTTGCAATTGCAGTAATTTTCAATTAAGACAAATTTAGTTTTCTATTGCGATTTTGTTGTTGATTTGATTTGCAAGTAAAATTAATTTAAAATATTAAGCCCTAATGTCCTGTGCAGTCTTACGATTTTTTTCCTCAAACCTTTAAGATGGCTAGTACAAGCAAATGAAACTGAGCAATTGTTTTTTAAAATATAACAGCACTATACGAATCTGTACATTTTCTTAAAACATTCTCAGTTTGTAAAATAGACTATACAAGTATTCAATATTAAATATTATGACCACACATAAAAATGTAAACCTAAATAATTTGTACCGCATCATTTTTGTATATTATCAAATAATAGTTAAACATACTGTGTGAAATAGTATTCCAAGTATTATTATTACAAATTTTGTGTTCAAAGAACGAATTATTCATCAGTTTGGTCTATTTTAATCTGATGAACTTTAGGTTGTAGGTATATCCTTATCATTTTATTATATTTTGCAAGTCAATATCAAACATTTCATGGATTAATTAGTATTTTATGTAAATAATTCATGTAATAATAGATAAAATTACATGATGCCTTGTACTCGAAACATTTCAATTTTGTTATTTTGATTTTATATTAGTGTAGATAATAATTTTTTTAAACTGCTTTGCACAGCAATAGAGATAAAGGCAAAACAGTCACTGTTGAACTAGAAAACTTTATCATGCATATTATGTGCAACAAAATGATTGTTTTTTAATAATGAGTAAAAAATTAGAACTTTTATTTATTGTTTAAGAGTTTCGTGTTCATGCATTTGTGCCCAATGCAATATAAATAAGAAACATAAATGCACAAAGAAAATGATTGATATTGATTTAAAAAAATTGCAAAAATAGGTCACATAAAAAATGCGAGTAACTTTGTTTAGTATGCAGCTACAAATATTTTATTAAATAACAAAAATAAGCTGTTTAAATTCGGTCTAAATAATCTTTCAAATGTTCCCATACTAATTAATAGGACAAATTATTTTTAGATTTTTATAAACAATGAGTGGCGCAAATCAAAATCAGGACAGACATTTGCGACGCTCAATCCTGCTACAGGAGAAATAATAACAGAAGTTCAGTATGCAAATAGAGCCGATGTTGATGCTGCAGTCGATGCAGCTCATGATGCCTTTAAATTTGGATCACCATGGCGAAGAATGGATGCCTCGGAACGAGGAAGACTCTTATACAAGCTTGCCGATTTAATGGAAAGGGATTCTGCCTATTTAGCTGTAAGTAGTTTCTTTCATTTAAATTTAAATGTACTTGCTTATAATTCAGAAAAAGTTTAAAATTAATTTGAATGATCCTTTTGTCTTCTAGAGTTTGGAAACTTTTGATAATGGCAAACCATATCATATTTCATATGCTGTGGATGTTTCCATGTGCATAAATTGTATACGTTATATGGCCGGTTATGCTGATAAAAACCATGGCAAGACCATACCAATGGATGGTGAATATTTTTGTTATACCCGGCATGAACCAGTCGGTGTATGTGGTCAAATTATTCCGTGGAACTTCCCGTTACTTATGCTTGCGTGGAAAATTGGACCAGCTCTGGCCATGGGAAATACTGTCGTTCTAAAACCAGCCGAACAAACACCACTCACAGCTCTGTATGTGGCGGAATTGTCGAAAGAAGCTGGATTCCCACCAGGAGTTTTTAATGTTGTTCCAGGATTTGGTGATACTGGTGCTTCTCTGGTGCAAAATCCAAAGGTAAAGTTTTTACTCTAGATAATTGTTCTTGAGCTTGTGAAGTGAAGAAAAATGCAAATTTTTTTGGTAGGTGGACAAAATTGCCTTTACAGGTTCAACAGAAGTGGGCATGAAAATACTGCAAGAAGCTGGCGTGGGTAATCTTAAACGAACAACTTTGGAGCTTGGTGGAAAAAGTCCAAATATTATTTTGGCAGACGTTGATATTGAACATGCCGTTGAAGCTGCCCATCAAGGTCTATTTTTCAATCAGGGACAGGTCTGCTGCGCTGGTTCTAGGGTATACGTTGAAAGCGCCATATATGATGAATTCGTTGAAAGGTGGGTTATAAAAGTTCATAATTTTTATCTTGTGTTTAAAAAACCATTATTGTTTCAGATCTGTTGAACGAGCTAAGAACAGAGTAGTAGGTGATCCTTTTGACATCAAAACAGAGCAAGGACCGCAGATCGATGAAACACAGATGAAAAAGATTCTTGGTCTGGTTCAAGCAGGTGTTAGAGATGGAGCTAAATTGTTAGTTGGTGGAGAACGACATGGTGATAAAGGTTATTATGTTCAGCCTACTGTTTTTTCACATGTCGAAGACCATCACACTATTGCCCGTGAAGAGGTAAGTTAGTCTACGTATCATAGCAGGTAGTTTTTCTTATGAATTGACTAGTTTTTTGTGATAAAACTACTCTAAAAGTTGAAAGTAAATTGATGTTGCATTAACTTGTAGCAAAATTCTCCAAAAATTGCTATATTGAAAGGATGAACCATTAAATTCTTCCTTGGGCTTCTGTTACACATCTATTGCAGTCCTCTATTTATCATCTTATGCACTTAACTCTCTTACACTGTTAATTTTTTAAATAGATTTTCGGTCCAGTCCAACAATTGATGCGATTCAAAGACCTCGATGAAATAATTAACCGATCTAATGATTCAAATTACGGACTGGCTGCTGCAGTATTCTCCAAAGATCTGGATAAAGTCAATTATTTAGTTCAGGGAATCAGGGCAGGAACGGTTTGGGTTAATTGCTACAACGCATTTTCACCCCAGTCGCCATTCGGTGGATACAAAGATTCTGGATATGGAAGAGAGATGAGCGAGTATGGCCTTCAACAATACGTTGAAGTTAAAAATGTTACCATGAAAATACCAAGGAAAAACTCGTAAACATTTTTTTAATGCTGTGAATTTGATTTTATTTAAGTTTTTTTAATTTACTTAATTCTATGTATCGGGTGATCGAATATGACTGATGCGAAGGGTGTTAAGAACTTTATTCGAACGGTTGGTAACCCATAGGGGAAAACCAGTGGCGTAGGAAAACCACACACAAAATGACAGGTCAACCTGAACGTCACAGAAAACGAAAATAATACTACGCCACTGATATCCTAGTTTTACACTGCGATACCAACAAAAACATGGTTATTTTATTTTCGGTCTGAAGTTAGCGGGCATCAGTCATTGTTGATCACCCGATACTTGTTTTTTTATTGTTTATATGCGAATGTAAAATGTTCAGGCTAACTGGATGCGATACAGTAATTGGAATAGTATGTTATACATAATAATAAAGTAAATAGATCATGTATATTTGTAGCAATATTCTTTGTAATAAAACTTTGTATATTTTTTCAATATAGTGTATGTTTTTTATTGGTAAAGTGTTTTTTATACATACAGAATTGGTCTTAAAATTTTAATATTAAAAATGAGTTAAGACCTTTCATTGGTGAAAATACATACAACCTTACCATAAATAAAAAAACAAAATCAAATTTTTATAAAAGCATATTAAAAAAAGCAAGTGAAATAAAACAAGTGCTATACAGGGTGATTGATTAGAACCGGGCATTAAAAATATATGAAGAATGAAAAAGGGGATTAATCTGAAATTTTGGTTATGACCATAATGGCATCTGATCTGTTTAATGAAAATATTTTCAAGATGGCGACACTTCTGGAAATTGACATCTACTTTCTTATTTCAAATACAATGGTCCATTTTTTCAGGGCTGTGGAGTCGGAGTCGGAGTTTAGGAGAAATTTCTGGTCAGTGGAGTCGGAAAAAATGTACCGACTCCGACTCCGACTCCGAGTACAACAAAAAATTGCCAGGTGGTCCTTTGCCACAAAATTTTAACTCAAATTTTAAATAATTTCTTTATATTTCTTTTTCTTATATTACACACCATAAAATGTCTTAGTATTTAATTTTGCCGGAGTCGGAGTCGACCTACTTAAATTATCAGGAGTCGGAGTCGACTTTTTTTTTCCCGACTCCGCAGCCCTGCATTTTTTATTGCATTTTTTGATTAAACAAATTATTTTAAAGGGACTTGATAGTATTCCGTATATCACAAGATCATTGAAAGTGCAAACGAATAGTTGTGCATTTTTAATGTAGCTTGTACAGCATAGAAAGTTAAACCCGAGTCTTGCGCTGCCGATCGAATTGACCATTGAGGATGGTCATTAAAAGATCCCAGGATGTTAACTTCGTTAGTTTTATTATTTGTCACACGCTTAGGTCGAATACTAGCAAATTCACTCTTCTAAATTGCAAAAAAATTGATTCTATTCATTGAAATTTCTGTCTGGTCATTACAGTCAAATGAGGATACCTTTCACTGAACACACGGCAAGTTCTTTCAATAATCTTGTGATATTGTGTATGAATGTAAAATAAATTCGTGTTTGAATACTCTTGATATTCCATTTTCATGGATACTTCAGACAAACGCGATAAAAGTGGTTTACAGTTATTAATATTGGCATTTATTGTCATTTCCTAGGCCTACTATTTAAAAATGTTGCAATTTCTCTTAACTTTATCAAAAATTCTTAATAACTCGAAAATTGTTGCAGATAAATGTAGGAAACGCTAATACAGATTGATGCAGAATGTAATTTTGCATTAGAAAATGGAAAAAAAACTTAGAAAAAAACGAGTTTTAGTGGTCTGAAGTTGTATTAAAAGAAAATTAAATTTTGGACACCCTGTAAGTAATGCATCGATTGCAAAAATTCCAGGATGTACTCCAAGGTTTCTTCTATGCATGGTCTAAATTTAAGCGTTTTTTCTTCACAAATGTTAGATAATATTAAGCATCACGATGAAATCAAAAAATTTTCAAAAAAGTCCAAAAATTTTAAAAATGATTGCACTTAGGTATAGAGAATGCTAATAAAAGTCCCTCTAAAATAACGTTTTGATTCCAAAAATGCAATAAAAAATAGACCATTGTATTTGAAATAAGAAAGTAGACGCCAACTCCCGGTATTTCCGGAAGTGTTGCCATCTTGAAAATATTTTCATTAAACAGATCATATACCATTATGGTCATAACCAAAATTTCATTCTATATATATTTTTAATGCCCGGTCCCAATCAATCACCATGTATGTATAATGCATGTCCTGGTGAATTAAAATCTCTTCACACAAATAAGTCGTTTAACGTAGATAAGATAGACTGATAATCAAGAGTAAGTAACAAAACCAATCGATTAACGTAAGCATATAAATGAATAAATAATTTATTTACAAGCTATTGCACTACGACATTATGTACACAATATACATCACTTTATTATCTTACCTCAGAAATAAAATCAAATATAAAAGTGAAAAATACCAAATGGAATAAATAGTAACCTTCCAAAAAGTAAATTATTAAAATATTTAAACTTCACCCTGTAAATAAAAAGTTACTTCCTCCAGTATTGGGCAAACTTGTGTAATTGTTCCACTAGAGCTGCCATCACGGCCGTCACAGACAAATCGATAAGATTCTGCATATAATGTACGGCTTCCTCGTCACCAAGGTCTAATCGAAGTTTATCCTGAACTTTTCGTACTGCTTTATCAGGTTCTAAAGCAATGTCTGGCACACTTGCATCAACCATCAGTGAAAACAAGTTTAGTATCAGATTAGCGTGTCTAGAAAACAAAATAATTTGTTGTAACAACTAGGGTTGCCAGAATATCTCTTTTAAAGAGAACATGTCCTCTTTTTTATCCCGATCTTTTTGTTCACTCTCTTTTTTTATTCTGATCATTTTTGTCTCCTTTTTTCCTTAATTACTTTTGGTCAGATTTTTAAAAAAATTATAGAACTGAGTCGTTTATAGGCTAAAGCAATAAACTCCACTTTATGATTTTATAAAATTTTAGTGCCAAAGCACTTGATTGATGTTTAACTTTTTATGTTTAAAACCAATTTCTTTAATAATTAGGTTTACAGCATTAAATGTCAAATGTCAAAATAATACTAGGTAATACATTTTTTTACTTATAAATGTTCTGCTTTGTTTGATAAAGTAAAATATGTTTACCTAAAAACTATATTTTTTTACAAATCGTATGTTTATTTACTATGTAGCAACAATAAATTATTTGTGTGGAATCCGCTTGAAAAAGCCAACATACTTAATACATATTTAATGATAAAAGGCGCCTACTTAAATACAAAACGCAACCCACTTAGCAGGTTGCGCCTAAATAGGTATGTGTGCTTAACAAAGCGCCTACTTTCGGCATTTTCAGGCAACCTGCGTAGAAACGACGTTAAATTAATTGCCTATCAATGTAGGCGTAATGTACAGTATGCAACCCACTAAACGTTGCGCCTATTGATAGGCAACCACGACACAAAACGCCTACATAGACATGCAACTGATTTGACATAACAGTTACGCAGGCTGTCTAAAAATGACAAAAGTAGGCGTTTTGTTCAGCACATTGCATACCTACGTAGGCGCAACGTGTTAAGTGGGTTGCGTTCTGTAATTATGAATTACAATAAAAACTGAAGAATATTGTTCTTATGGCAAACAAAATTAATTTCTGCAGTATACAGTACCAAGGTAATCGCAAACTTCAATAAAAATTAAAATAAATTGGGTTAAGATTAAGTTACTAAAGATTTGGTTTTGGACCAGAACTGTCAAAACACATTTATTAGTAAAAATTCAATACAAATTAAACAATGCAATATTTATGTCTCAAATATGGATTTATAAAGTATATTGCACTAACTCAATTATAGCCTGCTTGAACAAACCTTAAAAATTGGGCGCTAAAGTAATGTGCTACGGTTCATTTCTTTGCCAAATAGTTCAGAGCGGACTATTCAGATGGCAGTCTTACGGTTTTGTTTTGTAACTAGATTTCCACTCTGATTGTGTATGTTCTGTGATTGGTTGGATTATGTTGAATTGCTTTAAACAGTTCATGGCATATCTATCTAATGAGTTTTCTAGAAATGGGACCTTTTGTTAACTAAGTTTTATAAATAAATTAAATTTTCAGCAAACTATTTTACAAATTGCAGTAAATTGAGAGGTCTTACAAAAGCAATTTAATTGCCAGTTAACTTTCGATTTTGGTATGAACCCCATATTAGATATTCATATTGATAGTATATGTTTTTTTCTTTCCAATGATATGTCATTTGTTATAAACAAAATGCAATTGTTTTCCTACACTAACATTCACGTTTTTGCCAGTAAAAAAAATAGTTGTGATAAGCTTTACCTTCGTAAATGTAAAAATGCTGTGTAACACTGCTTTCTAAATTCTTGATAATGATCGGAATTTACACCGCCCATTGCTTCAACCATTTCCTTGCTTAATTTCATAGGAGGAGGCAGCGGTTTTGGATCTCTTCCCAAAATGAAACCAAAGTCGATGTGAAACAGATGACCAGATGTTGTTAATAGTAGATTATCCAGATGCCTATCTCCAACTCCCAGTAAATAAGTAATAACGCAGTAACCGGCACATGATCGTACATAAGTATCCATAATTTCTGGAGCAATACCATATGGGCAGTTTTCTTGGGGGTGATATTTTCGAAAGAAATTATGAATACTTCCTAAAATAAAATTTGGACCAACATTTTTTTAAATAAGCCACTAAACAAATTTAAAATGTAACATAATTTACAGAACATTAAAGTACATTACATTACCTTCATTTGCTAAAGCTTCTGCAACTGTAACAGAATCAATGAACTGTAGAAATCCGTGTTTTGTACTCGTGGCCAGAACCCGATATGGTGTCAACTTTAAATCTAAATTTTCTCGTCGTAACAATCTATCCATTAGTGTAATCATTTGCAGAATAAGTTGATCTTGTCTTAGGTCATCACCGTGCTTAAAAATTGCAACATACTCCATCGAATCTGCAGTTACAAAGTGTAACTTCGATGGCATTAGTGCTGATTTAAATAAACTAGCTTTTTCTGGAATGATTCCTTTGATCAGTATTTCGGGATCTAGGGGAAATGGAAGAGGTTCGAAGTTAGAAAAGTTCCATTTGAAAATGTCTGGGTCGGCAAGTAACTGTTGTAATTTTTCGATTTTCTTTTTACGATTACCGCTTTCCCTGGAAACGGTCTTCACAAGTTTTACCAACTTATCGATGAATTTTTGTTGACGGGAAAGAAATTCTCTACGCTTTTGCCACTCTGGGCTTCCTTTAGCCAAAGTTTGCGAAAACGTCTTCATTACAGTCAAATACATTTCTCGCACCACCATCTATAAAAAAAAAAACAACAAAAATGTTACTATACCGAAAGTATCCATCTACAATATCAAAAAATTAAAAATCATTCTCATCGAAGAGTTAAACTATTTTCAAATTGTAAAAAAATACTGATTTGTTTCATCACCAACAAAACCATTTTTCGAAAATAAAATTATAATCTACTTACATCTTGTTTGATTGTGGGTTCTTGATCTTCACATTCGATGAGTAAATACCAATAAAAATAATTTGCTAAGGTGGAATTTTTACAAGCTCGTTGTATTAAGAATGATGCCAAATCCTGCACTTCTTCTTCTTCTCTAAGCTCGCTTTGAAGCGTATCTGTATTTCCAGAGTCGGTATTAATATTTATATTCTGTAATATATTGTCAGCCATGGCAGAAGTCCGTTGATTTAGATCTACTTCTATTACACTGTTGACATTTGATGAGGCTATTTGATCGGCCTGATTATAGCTCGCAGATCGATTCATGACCATTTCACTTGTTATAGTACTATTACTCTCTTTGCTGTCTTTTTTTTCTAGTTGAGACTCTTTATCATCATGAGACGATGGTATGTCTCTTCCTGGTGACACCCGTTTATAACCTTTTAAATGGAACACAAGTTACGATTGATAATTTGTTACATGACACTTATTTAGCACTAACATACAGGGTGTCCCAAATTCGAGTAAGTGCATGGGGATCTCGCTTATCTTAAGAGCTACGAGGTCGGTTAAATTAAGGCAAAGTTGCGAAATTAGATACTCATCAAATATCTGCAAAGAAAATTTTCATAACTGTCTTAGTTCAAAAGTTATTCAAGAAAAACTGAAAAAATTGATTTTCGTTTTTTTGCCTTATTTCCTACATTTTTTAAGATATCGACAATCTGGAAGCACTTCTCAGAACTTCTTACACTTTATATTTTGAGATAACATAAAATTTCCAACAACGTTTCGTCTCTTCAGAACCATCATTAATTTTATTTTTTTAAATACGGCGAAAAAATTTTAATCTCATAGTCGAATAGCATTTTGTCTTCTGATTTCAATGATATATGATACTTAATATCTAAAACGATATTTTACCACAAAAATTTGAGAAAAACTCATTTTGTCCAATTTTTAAATCAAATGATCTTATACAAAAAAAAGCAAAATAAAAAACAAAAGAATTTTTTTGTTTTTTTGTTCTGTTTGTCACTTTGACATTAATATGATCGTAATTAATTGTATAATTTGCAACTAGCTAGAAATTCTTTAAATTTGTGCTTTTTTTAAATTAAATATGACAATCAACACTCTTTAAGGAATTTGAGAAATGTCATAATATACACAAAATTTTGTTTTCTTATAGCATGCTTTTTAATTTTCAACAGTTTATACAATACTCAAAATCAAAAAAATTTAAATTTTGGCCAAAAATGTGAATTCAACAATGACATGTGGTACATCGTTGTAATCAGAAAAAAGATCTTTATCAAAAAAATGTGAAAATCCAATATGGCGCCCATAAGACAAAAAACAGTTGAATATTGTATCTCTGCCATTTTGAAAGATGAAAAAAGATATTGACAGAACTAAAAGATAAAAACAAAAATCAAAAATTCTCGTTTTTTTTCGATATCTCAAAAACTAAAAATGATAAGGCAATTATCTCTTAAGATTATTGCTCAGCATGAAAATGCGCAACTTTTGTCTAATTTAACTGACTTTGTATGTCTAAAGATAAGCGAGATACCCATGCGTAGCCTCGAAAAACGGGACACCCTGTATACTTGGGATGGATAATGAGAGGTTGAAGGATAAAGTTAATCAAAATAAAGAGCTAAGAAAGAAAAGAGGGAAAGACCGAGAAGGATGTAGAAGGAAAGACAGCTGCAGCGGCTAAGGGAATCAAATAGAAATAAATAACAAAACTGGCAAAATGGAAATGTATGGAAAATTTGAATAGCCCACAACCTATACTTAATAATTAAACTTTAAATCAAAAACATATAGGTTCGGGATTAAGAAGTAGTACCGTATTTTACGGACTATAAGACGCACTTTTTTCTTCGAAAAATTGCCTCCAAAATTCAGGTGCGTCTTATACTCGAATCTAATAATAAAAATGGTAAAAATGTTTTTTTTTTTTTAAATTGCTTAAAAATTAAGGTGCGTCTTATGGGCTGTAGCGTCTTATAGTCCGTAAAATACGGTAATTAATGGCACGATGCCAACAACCAGAGCAAAATACTGACCTTCTTTAATATCATCAAAATTTTCATACTTCAGAGCCTGTACAAGCTGCAGCAAATATAACAACAAATCTTCATCGGGAGCTTGTTGTAGCCTGGATATGGCATACTTGCGAACAGTGGGGTGCGTAAAATTGGGGCTTAATAATTCTAAAGCATCCTCTACATCCATAGGGGTCCAATTTTCAAGCATAGATAATGCCTGTCGGACTTCACCACTTTGCGTCCAGTTAACACATTTTAAAAATTTTGTCAAAGCTTTCTTCTGGTTACTTAAGTAAAATCTAAATTTCCACACCTGATCCTGTTCTTCATTTGATAATTGTTTGGTTGGCGGATAAGCTACGATGGTATTTAACATGTCTCTAACGGCTGCGTTTGGTTTGGCATCTTTGTCTGAATGACCACTTCGTAAAGAGCGAGCTAATTTGTGATGCTTATTCTCGACTAGGTTTTCCTTTATGACAAAAATCAAAATTTGCATCATGAATTTCCTTTGTTTTGTACTTAACCAATCATTTTAAATTTTTAAAGCACCATTATATCAACATAATAATGAAAATAAAGTAAGATGAAGCATTAAAGAACTTTTTAATTATTGAACTTATGAGATTGTCACAATAAAAAGTTTTATTCATGATTGAGCAAAAGTGTTTTATTTACACATAAAATTATACACTTTACCAACCTTTAATATTTCTTGATCGGGCACAGAAACAATATCAGCCTGGGCTCGAAACTGGTAAACTTCATCACCGTCTTGTTCAAAATACACAATATGGTATGAAATTCCATCGATAAGAATAGTGGGAAATTCTACCATAAGGTAAAGATAATCAGATGAACGTTTTTCTTTTTCGTTTATAACTTCCAACTCTCTAAAAGTCAGTCTATCCAACCAGTCAACCTAAATAAAACATGAATTTAGCAAATATGAAATAGATGTTCAAACATTCAATTGTTTTCACCTTTGTTATATGTCCATTACGATGTTTTTTGGCCAATTTTGCCAAACGTTGCATTTGTTCTTTTCCATGATCTTTAATTTTTCCTGGTGTAGTACTTGGGAAATTACCATCAGCTACTTTATTTGGCCAAACTCTTAAATCTAACATACCCTAAAACATGATTTACTAAATAATCCTAGTAAAACGAAATAAAAAACAATCTACCTGTCTAAACAAACCATACTTGCTAAACAATGGTATTGTTGTACCACCAACAGCAATTAATTTATTAGGTCCTATGCAGTCATAAACTGTTAGCGCTAACTGGGCAGTTCTTGGAAGATCGTTAAACTGTACCGGCAATGTTAACCACTCATTCCAACTACAAATTGAAATAAAGTACATTTTTATTTACCAGCTACGAAATGTTTTTAATTAACTTAAATATTAAATCATACAATTTTCTATTTTATAGAGTGACGATTTCAATTTACATAAAAATTTAGCAACATCGTTTGTGAACCTACTTCCAGCGAGATGTAAATGCCTTGTACGACGTTGATATTGGTAAAGCTAATGGACAACTTTGATCGAAAATTTGGCACTGTATCATTAAATCGGAACATCCTTCTTGATACACACCAGAATATTTTAACATGGGATTAGCTAGGAGTTTGTCATATTCAGGTTTTTGTCTTTTACCTTCCAACGTTCCTCTAAAATATGAAAATGGATTTTCTTCCTAAACATGTTAAATTGTCACTTACATTTTTATTTGCATTCTTTGAGTAAGAGAAGAACTATACACGTAATAAAACTTGTCATTGAGTTCGTCCATAATTCTTACAAACAAATTTGTTGCTCATGAAGACGTTTTGTCACAATACAAAACACTTCGTTACAATGTCCTTTTTCTATGGTTACAATCAGCTGTTCGTTAACACTCATGTACAGCTAACTTCATGCGACCATGCACTTTAACTACCACACTTTTGTACACTTGAACTACCATCAAAAGTAGGTGATGGAGGAAAAGTGGGGACTTGCTTCTTCTATGGGGACTTGAGAAAAACATCTTAAAAAGACAGAAACTAATGTATTAACCAATGACCACAATTATTGTTTTCCATTTTTCATGTACCATTCAAAAGCGTTATTAACATGATTTGAAAGCTACTGTAGAAACACAAAAAATTAGTTTATAGGAATTAGTAATTGTCCCATCACACTACTCCAATGAATAAATGCATAATTTTAAGAAACCTGATGGATTTAAACGTAAAAATGGTAAAATTACATCTACATTTTTAGAAATGTCGAAAATAAGTGAGGAAAAGGTAATATTATAACTTTCTTGTTTTTATCTTTCAATTGTTTCAAAAATACCGGTTTCTACCTTCATAGCCTAGTCGAAAATTTTATGTTGCCCTAATAATTTACAATAAAATCGCAATATCTCGTAAAATATCAGTTTAAGGTATAAAACATGGTTAATGTTTTTGAAAGACAATGAAATTTTCTACAAGACTGTAAAAATATACAGGGTGTTGTATTTAAGAAAAATGAGTTATCAATGTTCAAAGTTTCACGAGTTTGTCCAAGCGTAAAAAACACCCTGTATAGTATTTTAAAAATGTAGCTAGTGCAGTGTTAAATAATCTATTGTCAATTTAATTTTCAAACGAAATTCTACTGCTTTTTTAAGTAACTTAAATGTTGAAAACAATTGAAAATGCTGTATCGCTCAAAATTTTCACAAAAATGTAAATTTTATGAAAACGGTTGACTTTAGACCCACAACCTTATACATTTTTTAAAGTAACTAGTAAGAGGAATCCAAAAATGTAAAAATATACAGGGTGTTCTATTTAAAATTTCAAAGTTTGAGTTCGTTTCCGGTTGAACCGGAAGTTGTATTGCAACCTTAATATTTTCATCGAATCCGAAAAATACCATAACGCTCAGATACAAAATTTCATTGTTATATCCGCAATATTGTTCTAGATATTTGTCTGTTTCCATACTTTTGCGCATCCCTGTATAGCTGGTGAATGGAATATTTAAAATAAACAAAACTTTTTAAAATAAACAAAATTTTTTAAAGTAAGTAAGTAAAAATACAGTCTACAATGTACATAGAAAACTTAAAATAAAAAATTATTCTAAAATAAAAAATTATTCTACAATAAAATAAACATTACAATCTAACTTTCACATAACTAATTTTATGTTGATTAAATCAGAGAGATAATTTCTTGGCGATTTTAATTCTCCAGCTCTTCATATTCGTACTTTGAGCAGGGCCGATGAGAGGGTGGGGCAGGAGGACTCTGATCTCCGGGCCCAGGTGTCCACATAGTTTTTTAGTTATGGTGTAAGGCACTGACGGAGTTGTTACCAATTTCCGTTTCTGCTGATCTAGGTTTATTCTGAAAAAAAATTAAATTTAGAAAGAATCATTCTTATTTATACAAAAATTAAATCGTATAAATATTGGATTTATTAAAAAAAGCATTAATTGAACCGATCTTCAGAGCATGTTAAATTGTGTCCAACTGGAACAAAACCTGAATCAGTTAAATATAACAAACTGCGAACCGCAACCGAACCGATGTCTCCAAGAAGCATAAATTACTAAAAATGCAATAAATTTTAATACCTTTATTTAACGCGTTATTATTCCAAACGTTTCGCTTATATATTCATAAGCTTCTTCAGGGCCACAACAAATTTACAATTAGACACGTGGTGGATCAGCACATTGTAGTTTTGGCGTAATATTACAGAATTTGAAATGAAATATTATAAGTAATGATAAAACTTAATTGTAAAGTTATAAAAAAGTTTTGTTAAATAATGGATTCTATAATATTACCTACATGTAAATTTTTGAAGATATTTAAAAAGACGAACACATGTTAAAATTGTACGTACCCCTACCACCTGCTACGGCCACCTGTTCTGCATCATAGAAATTCTGCCATAGTTCTGCATAGAAGAAGTCCTAGAAAAAGGATGAAGAAGCTGTTCTGTGTCTGTGACGTACGACGTGCGTACGACGTACCATGAGTTCACGAAACCTGTAATTTATCTTAATTTTTTTGATGCAAAGTGGAGCACTACTATATAAACATTGGTTTTAAAATGAAACTGGTAGATGTCACCGTTATTGAAACAGATTAAACGTCGTATAAAGAACGGCCGGGAACAACCGGGAACGTCTGGGGACGTCCGCCGAGCGCGAGCGCGGAGCGCGAGTAGTCTCTGATTGATAAAAGAGAATTGTAATCACTCGTGCAACGCCGGGTAAATCAGCTAGTAAAAGATATTATTTAAGGGCTAATAATCCTTAATTTGGCCATAGATAACGTGTAGGTATGCGAAGTTTGCAGCCAAAATAAAAAAGTGCATAAAACAGTTTTACACTGATTTGCTTTTATGTTGCATCTACGTAGATGTTAATAATAATTTTTAATAATCATAGTTAATTCTTATAATGTAAAAACAAAAGTGAAGAAACCTCGTCTATAACAGAACAAGTTTCTCGAATGCGGTACAATATTACTTTTCGCGGAAACTGAAAAATCTTGAAATAGTTTTCTTTGGTCTATCATTATCTTGCAAAATGAATTGCGTCATATGATAATACATAGCTATTGTGTTCTGACAACATTTTTAATTGTGATTCCACTAAATAATCATACATATTACGTCAAGAGTAGCATGCTAAAGTTAAATTATTTTTAACTTGGAGGCTCGACCTTTTTCTCATGAACAAAATACACCTCCCAATGTGACGCAATTCGCTAAAAATATAAATATTTGCGTCGAGACGCTGTATCATGATCATACGGTGATAAATGTGCGCGGGATGCAAATGCATTTCTTCGTCAACTCGCTCAGATCGTTCGATTTCGGATAAATACTCAATTACAGCTTCTTATTTGTAAGGTTTTATCGACCAAAGAAACCATTTACGACTCGCTAGCGACATAAAAACAAAAACAGCGATCAAATGCATTTTCCGATTGTATTGTCGAGTTTAATTTTATTTGCAAAAAATAGTGCAGCGCCTACGGAGCCGGTGGTCGAAAAGAATATCGTCCAGCATGTGCCTTTTGGAAAAACGGCGATTCTCCTGTGCCACAGTAACGACGCCAATCATAATTTCTTATTTTGGCAGCTAGCAAAAACTGGTATAGTTGGTCCTGGTAACGAATTTGACGATGTTAAATACAATTACGAAATATTGACTGGAAAACTTTTTATCCGGGTATTTTATTATACAAAATATTTTCGGCCCCCGTTAATTCATTCTTTTAGGCAGTATCAACTGATGAGGAGGGTGTTTATCACTGTGTTTCGAGGGGCGTAAGAAACGATGATATAAACATTCAAGCTATAAAAATGATCGTCACAAAAGACTGGGAAGAAGTTTGGGAACACGATCCAAATGTGAGTGCAACAGTTTTAATCTATAAGAATTACAATAGCAACGGTTTTAAAAGATGTGAAAGATTAAATAAACAAAAGAATTGTAATTAGAGAAATATTTAAAAAAATGAATTTTTAACATAAAAATTCATACAGGGATGCGCAAAAGTATTGAAACAGACAAATATCTAATCATTAAAGATACTACAATACATTTTGTATCTAAGCATTATCGTATTTTTCGGATTCGATGAAAATACTGAGGTTACAATGCGACTTCCGGTTTAACCGGAAATGGACTCCAATTGAAATTTTAAATGAAACACCCTGTATATTTTTATATTTTTTGATGTCTTTTAGTTTTACTTTAACAATGTATTAGGTTGTACGGGTCTAAAGTCGACCGGTTTCATAAAATTTACATTTTTATAAAAATTTAGAGCGATCAGCACTTTAAATTTTTTTTAAACACTCAAGTTCTTTAAAAAGCAAAAAAAAAATCGTTGGAAAATTAGATTGACAATAGATTAATTAACACTGCGCTGGCTACGTTTAAAAAATATTACACAGGGCGTTTCACAAGTTTGACCAAGCGCAAAAAACACCTTGTGTGATATTTTAAAAACGTAGCCAGCGCAAAGTTTAATTAATCTATTGTCAATCTATTTTTCAAACGAAATTCTCCTGCCTTTTTAAATAAATTAAGGAAGTTAATATTTTAGTCACAAATTGAAAGACGTTATTTTAGTAATCAAAAAATTTCATTCAATTAAACCAATACAGTTTTAGATTAACCAACGTGATCAAAGCTACTAAGCATGTGCATAATAAATAGACAAAAAAATAATCTACTGTCGAAGAAACGATAGTCTCAAAACTTTTTTAAAGCAGGAATGTTTCTTAGAAATTCGTAATTATCTAGTGTCGTGTTAGTCTAATAATAAAAGAGCAAATAAACTTATCTCCGTTTGTTTTCCAGGTTAATTACTTTAGAGTTATTGTTGCTCTATCATCACTATTAATTATCATGGTATTGCTTTACATCGTTTTCACAATGAGGAGACGACATCGATTACATAGTCTATTAGGTAAGTACATTAAGAAACCCCTTGTTCATTTTTTCCATTTAAAAGAGAACCAATGTAAAAGTATACGTTTATTAAGTTGATCTTTTTTTTTAAATTTCTTATAGCTATTGTAACCTCTTTGCAAATGTTACGCGTCATCTAAGCTTTAAGCAAGTCTAAAATTTCGGGATTGAAGAAAATATTGTCCTAAAAAGTCCTATCTGAAATTTAAAATGTTACACAATCTACAATATTTTTTGTTAATCAATCATCATTTTACATTACTGTAAAACAAGCTAGTAGGATGTTATATTAACTACAATGCACTACTAGTACGGATAAAAAGGTATTTTCAATGTTTTTTCCAAATTAAAACACGAACGGTCAAACACCACTGAATATTTTAATGAAAGATTCTTTTAAACACCACATTAAACTGCCACGTAATTTCCAATGTTTTGATGTCATATTTACTTTTGGTGTGTTCGTTTAGAAGCAACTTCGGATGAAGAAGACAGCGGAGAAGAACTTTTCCGAGCACCCGGTACATCAAAAAACAATAGCAATATAGTTTTAGAAAGAGCAAACGATCGTGCCAGCACCGCCGAAATTAGCACAGATTTTGGTCACATTTTAAGTAAAGCACAAAAGAAATAACAGTAGTGCATCTAGGATTTACTTAATGATTTATTTATTGTTGTAAATAATTTTTATATTTTAATGAAAGCTAATTAGAAAGATGTAGACTAGAGATGCAATTAGTAACTAGTTAAAAGAATTAGAATAACTTAAAATAAACCAATTTTGCTTTTTAAAATACCATGTAGTTCGGTTAATTGGGACACATTGACTCGCTTTGGCTCCATTAAGCGGCCAGTATGAGTGGAAAGTATATCATAGATCATAGATTTACACACCTAGTATCAGAATCGGATTAAGCACGACCCAATAAGCATCCACCCTGCAGCGATTCTTCATGATAACTGATTCAACCGCTGCAACTCTGACACGGACGGATGCACCATTAACCACGGCTGTTTTGCTCCAATTAGGCGGCGAGTTGATCCAAGTAAGCAAAGCAAATTCAGGCTGAACACTTGATTCGTTTTTTCCTCAACATTTGGCCCGAATAAACGTCTGCCTCGATTAATCGATGCACGGCATCCGCTGCTTTTGCATTATTGCTAAGTATTGAATCAAGCAGTGGTGTGCCCATGAAGTAATTGAGAAGGGGTACACATTTATGTTGCCATAAAAAACGTAAAGATTCTTACACCTACCAATTTTTTTTGTCTTTGATTAAAATATTGGCTTTGTACATGCCCCTCTGTAACCCTTGGGTACGCCACTGACTTCAAGATTTACTTGCATATCAATCGAAGTTGCGAGTTTCGCTTCAAGGTTGAATTTAAACCACAATTTTATGATCATTCATGATTTTTAAATACACGTTATTATTTCTTAATTGTAGTTTTTTTTTGTAAGGCAATACTTACTTATCTGCGTTGTACAATACTCGTGAAAATAAATTTTTTAGTAATGCGCAATTGTGTTATTCTTATATCCAGCAAATTTTATATTATTATAATTTACATGTGATGACTACATCTTAAAAGCATTTTTTGCAGAAAATTTAATTCACCCACGATTATGTTCACGCAGTGGCGTAGGCAGGGGGTCAGAACTCCCCTCATAGGTTCGCAATAAGTCGTTATAGAGCTGGAGAACTGTAAATTTTGTGCTAAAAAAAGGTCTTCGACTCTTTTTACCGTTTATTAACGGGGGGGGGTAGGTTAGGGGGGTCCCATGATAAAACCATCAAAACATCCTGCTGCTAAAAAACTTAAACAGAGAGTGGTGACATAAAATAATAGGTCCTCAGCTCTTTTTGCGTTTATTAACCCCCCACCATGGAAGCATTCTACCTACGCCACTGGTTCATCGTACAATATAAATTATTACTTTCCCAAACATTTTTTAATTAATAAAGCTAACCTTTTTATAACTGTACATATCTGAAATTAATTTTGCATCATTTTGCATTAATTATTTAAGTAAAGTTTTACACTAACAATAAGAAAAATTAAATCATGAGACATTTTAAGGTTGTCTGATACCTCTAATTGTCTAATTAAATGATTTTGTTGCACTAAGACATGCTTCAAGTTAGTACGAAAAAATTACTAGGTACACAATGACAAACAATAAGGAGTTACATTGTTTAACATTTCACAATAAATCACGATCACGTTTGTAAAAAGGCTTACAAATTTATTAAAAAGAAATTAAAGTACAATAAAATTATGATTTGTTTTAAATAAATTAAAGAACACATCCATACACTTACAGTAGATCACGTCTCGAAGCGTCTGTTGTTTGTTTTTTGTTTTTTCTTTAAACGTTTTTTTACAATAACAAAACCGACGAATATGACTAAAGATACCACGACAATAGCTCCAACATAAATTGCAGCTTTGTGAGGGAATACGTATTTGTTATCGGTGGAACTCTCATCGGCTATCACTTTTTCATCTGTTGCAATTTTCTCCGAATTTACTTTGGTCTTTTCTTCTTTATGCTGTTCATCGTTCTGAATTGGAGATATTTCGGTGGTAACTTTCGTATCTTGTAACTTTGCTGTGCTTGTAGGAACCGTTGTCGTAGTTGTAGAAGTCGTAGGAGTAGTTTTAATTTTCTGTTTGATTGACACTGGGGCTTGTTCTAAGGGAGCATTCTTCAAATATTCTTCCAGTGGTTTAAAATATTGTAGTAACGCATTTGTTGATACTGCGTCTATTCCATAATGATAAGTTAATAATTCAAGCCAATCTTTGTTGGGCCTGTCTTGCACAAAGGGTCTGGAAAATACATTAAAAAAACAATTGAAGGTTGTCGTTAAATCGTCAAAAAAGCACTAAGTTAAAAAAAATAAAAAATGAATAATCTTTACCCAAAGAAAGCACTTTTTTTTACCAAAAGTATATTAAGTGATATCTTTTTAATATAGAGACAGGTCCTAGTCAACTAAATAAAATATGGCGCCCATACAAAATAAGAAAGTTAGTGTCGCAAATACAAATACCAACCGACTGAGCTGCCTAAAGGATACATTTTCCTTAAACATCTTCTTACATTTTTTAAAAATGTTCTTATATATTTTTATTCTGACTATAAAATGAGCAAAATATTTATACTTACATAAAATTTGTATCTTCTCCTGCGGCCGTGGGTAAATTGTAATTTTTATCGAACAGGTTGCTTTCAAAATGGTTCAGAAGTTGGAACTGCAATATCACACCCAAAAATTTGCTAAAATAGAAACGAAGTTGTAGTTTTAGTTACACACATTGGTTTAATTAATACCTTATATAGGGTTTATTTGAGATTATGTAAGGGTCTTCTAAATAATCTGGTTCGTCGTCTGAGACACCATGAACCGCTTGATATCTACGTCTGACAAAAAAGCATTTCATGAATTCACACAAATAACATAAAAATAAAAGAAGAAGCAAGTTTTAAAAGTTCTTTTCCTGTTCAAAACAAATTATTACTTAAATATTTTGCTGTTAACATGGATACGAAAAAAAAATCTTATTAAAAAATAGACAAATACAGAATACCTCGCCAATTGGACTGAATACAAAATCATTTAAATACAAAACTTGTTCAAAATTACAAGCTAAATGTACCTAATCAAAAACATACATTTTTATCTCAATTATTAGACTACATACAAAAAAGTTTAAAATACAAAAGTTGTTTGGTGTAACAAGCTGCATAATACTAAATTATTTTTAAGTACACCGAGTGTTCAGTTTTTGAGAACCAATATGCAACTTTGTTATTTTAAATTCAACACCCTGTATATTTTTACGTTTTCCTGTAGATAATTCAATTACCTTTCAAAAACATTAAGCATGTACTATACCTAAAATTAATGTATCTCGAGTTATTGCGTTTTTAATAATTTCCAAAATAAAAATGGTGGAGGTGCTGGGTTAAATATTATCCAAGGTCAAATTAATTAATATCTCAGTTATTAGACTAGATACAAAAAAGGTTTAAATACAAAAGTTGTTTGGTTTCACAAGCTGCATAATACTAAATTATTTTTAAGTACACCGAGTGTTCAGTTTTTGAGAACCAATATGCAACTTTGTTATTTTAAATACAATACCTTGTATATTTTTACGTTTTCTTGTAGATAATTCAATTACCTTTCAAAAACATTAAACATGTTCTATACCTAAAATTAACATTTCTCGAGTTACTGCGTTTTCAATAATTTCCAAAATAAAAATGGTGGAGGTGCTGGGTTAAATATTATCCAAGGTTAAATTAATTAATATCTCGGTTATTAGACTTAATACAAAAAAGTTTAAAATACAAAAGTTGTTTGGTGTCACAAGCTGCATAATCCTGAATTATTTTTAAATATACCGAGTGTTCATATTTTGAGAACCAATATGCAACTTTGTTATTTTAAATACAACACCCTGTATATTTTTACGTTTTCCTGTAGATAATTCAATTACCTTTCAAAAACATTAAGCATGTCCTATACCTAAAATTAATATTTCTCGAGTTATTACAATTTAAATAATAACTTAAAATTATGTTTTTAATCAAGACGAATTAATTAATCTGTCTATCATTGAGGTAGTTCTAATAAAGCTTTTATTAAAAAAATTGCTTTGCACTGCTAGCAGTATAATCTTGAATAATAAACAAATGTAAACATATTTACAAATAAAATACACTACAAATGTTTATCTTTTCTTGTATAATTTAAACGTCTTTAAGCATATTCTACCTATGTTTAAATTTAATACTTCTCGAGTTACTGCAGTTTGATGAATAACTTAAAAGTATATAATTAATTGAGACGAATAAATTATTATCTCAGTTATTTATCATAATAAAAATACTTGTTACACTTCTAAAACTACAGTTTTCTTACCTTAAGTCCCACCATTGTTGGGTGCTGTTTACCAATGTTTCATTTAATTCTTCCAACCTCCACTTGTCCGCAGCTAAATAATAAGGCAACTGTGGTAAAACTCTTAAAGCAATCAACAGCAAAGCCGTCATTCTGTCTTCGTAACTGCCATCGTCTTTCTGCAACGATTTTTCCGGAAGAATCCCATAAAAAGGTAAATTCGTTATGGCGAAAATAGACCCCAATGCAACTATGGCTTCATCGACTGCTGAAAATCTTAGATTCCTTCTCATCAAAGACTCGTAATCTTGATTTCTCAGCGACACTTTGAGAGCAGTCTCATGAGCATTTAAATAACCAGTCCAGTCGACTCTGCCACACGTTAAAATCCTTAAAACAAATGCGATATTTTAGCTTTCCATTAAAATAAAACTTGGTTCTGCTTACTCGGAAAATTTCTTGCTGCAATGGCTTAATATTTTAGTATCACATGACGTGAAATTAAATAAACTGCGAGACCAGAATTTTTCTCCAAGCTGTCCCAATCTCATAGTCATGCTCAAGTTCTGAGCATATTCATAAATATCCACAACCTCCTAAAAATTATTGTTACATTCAAGTGGAGGTGAATTTCTTTTACTTTACCATTGTTCCTAACTCTGATAAGACGTCATAGTAAAGTTGAGGATGTGGTAAGACAATATCGGCAATGTTGCTCCAGTCAGTGCCAAAATTTGAGCCTTAAATTATCATTCGAAAATTACATATTGGCATGTTGGTGTCTTTAAGTAACATTAACAAAATATTGCAATTTTACTTTGTAAATACAGATCTTGGCCACATAATTTTAAACATAAATATTACAATACATTACTTTGGGTTAAATTTGTTTCCAAATATAAAGTACTACTAGTTTAGTCATCATAAATATGCAGTTTTTACAAAAACATTGCTCTGCACATATGTGTCATACAATTTTCTTCAATGAATCCATCTGGGGCAGCCACTGTGATCAAGAAAATACCTCAAGAGTTGATACAATTTTCTGCAGCTAACCACTCGCCATTTAAACATAAAAATAGCTACATTATCGTTTTAGAAATGTGTAAAGCAAGTTTATCCAGAACTGATTGATACCTAACGATTTCTAATGTTTAAATATTAAAGCAATTTTTTAATACATTTTATAGTTGTCGATTTATACACTAGAAAAAGCACAGAATAGAGAAAGCTGAGTTTACATGATTATATGGCCAACGTCTCTATGTTGCATTCGTAAATAATCGCAAACATTTTAATAAATACAGCTTAAACGACAGTTACATTACAAGATACACTCACCTAGAAGATAAACGGGTATTTCCGAAGCATTGTTCGTAATATTATAGTGAGCATTAATTCGTACTCTCACGAATTCGTGTAGTTTAAGATACAGAGGTTCAATTTCTTCCCACATAGCAGATGCTTTTGATTCGGCGTTAGGATATTCAGATAGCATTTCCCAATAGTTGGTCGGATCGTACTGCTCTACAATAAATAGCGATGTCTGAATAAATTAAGGGCCTACATAACTGATAATAAAACAGATTTTTTTAGCTAGAGGAATTGGCGAGAAACTATACACACTTTATTTTAGGGTGTCCATACGTCCCGGTTTTCCCGGATTTGTCCCGGTTTTATCTCTCCTGTCCCGGTGTCCCGATATATTTTTTCGGGACAGCTAATTGTCCCGGTAATGTTAACCACTCATTATCAGCACCTTATAAGTATGCAATTTTTCATTTTGCACGTTGCGTGAGGCGCGATAAAGATCGAGGCTGTGAAACAGAAACTGATTAGAGCAGGGATGAGCAACCCGCGGGCCGCATGCCGTCCGTCTCACCTTTTCGTGCGGCCCGCCAAGCTTTACTTTTTGACTTATTCAATATATAGGATTGTTATTTCGTTCATTTTGTTAATAAAGAGATAATTTGTATTTATCATCTAGTGTTCATGTTTTAATACCATTCTTAAATGCGGCCCGCACAAAAAATTTTAATTTGTCGTTGGCCCGTTATAAAAAAAGGTTGCTCATCCCTGGATTAGAGCATGCGTATTATTTTGTAACTGTCATTTTATGATTTTTTTATTTCATAATTCATACTGAAATACAGGGTGTGTAAAAAATGGCGGAAGCGCTACACGTGGCGATGTTCTTCGTAAAATTCTAAGTCGAAAATCTTAATACGAAAATGTTGTACCATGCTTGCTGTGTCTGCAAGAGGTCCTCAAAATTTTGACATTTAGTCCTTTAATAAGCGTTATTATTTAATACTTGCGAATGAAAAAGCTGCAATTTGGAATAAAAATAAATTTCGAATAGTATTTTTTCGTAGATCTTGTGTTCTTCCTTACAAAAATTGGTGTTAAAAATATTTAAATCACTGATTCGAATGAAAATAATACATATGGCAACATTGTCATTAGCTGTCATCTGTTTTTCTCGTAATTATTTCTAGTTTGTGTTTTACGATACCCAAAAGTTTGCAGCTATGTTTACGAACTGAAGGCTTTCAGTTCGAACAAAAATTGTAAATACCTAAGTAAAAATTGCTGATAAAAAAAATGTCCAAACGCAAATCAATGTATGCCAAATTGCCAATGTTGCCAAAATTTAGTTTTTTTAAATGGTTCCTGAGGCCATAGGTAGCATGGTACAACATTTTTGTATTAAGATTTTCGACTTGAAATTTTACGAATAGCATCGTCACGTGTAGCGCTTCCGCCAATTTATACACACCCTGTATACAGTAATCTCCAATGAAGTTTTTTTTTGTCGTGTGTCCCGGTTAGGCCTTGTGGAAATATGGACACCCTAATAAAGTTTATTTACATGCTAGGAGTAAAAAACAATATTTTTTTAAAATTTTGTTCAGATAAAGATTCAAATATTTACTGTGGTGTTAGAACTTTCCATTTTTGTAATGATTTTTTAAAGTGATATTTGAACAAATTAAGGGTGAACCAATAATCGTCATAATAATTATGATCTCTGGCTTAGTAAACTGAGACATAAATATTATCTGACTTTTCTTAAGAAAATAACATTATTTTTAAGTGGACGATTATAGACAAAATTTCGAGTCACTTTTTCTATGTTTTTACATAAAAATACCAACCGTTTAATTCAACTGCCTTTTTGACTAATTGCAGGATAGACGGGAACTGTTTTTGGCTAGACTTCAAAACTTCTTGCCATGCAGACCACGTCTCTTGGCTAACACTTTGGTTCCGAGTACCTGCTATGACGTCCAAAATTCCTAGAACAAACATCATTATGTCGAAGGGTTAATCACAAACCTATCAGCAAACAGCCAACCTTGTTTTGTAAGTCTACAGCCTTGAGTGCCGTTCAAACAGTGTATCCTAGCCGCATATTCCAGTTCTCTATTAGCATTGTAATAAGAAACCAACTGTGCGGACAAAAAAAAAGTAAATTATAACGCGGCGTCTCGTTTATATACCTGATATTAGTTTTTACCGTGTTCCAATCTTCTTCGGATAGCAGAGGATCGCCCGATTTCGTTTGCAATGTCCAATTTCTTTTTAAATCGTACGGAACGGATTCCTCAAATTTGCGATTTCTTTCGGATTGCAAGCGCAAAACCGATCCATAATCCTGTTCGGTACTAATCTAAAAACATTTTTTTTTTGTCTTAATTAGGATTTTAATTTTTCAAACTTATTTGTATTCTAACATCAAGTAATTAAATTTTTTTACTGCAGTTTATCGAGTACAAAGTTGCATTTTTAGATGGTAATATGAATCGTACAAAAAACTGGAATACAATTAAGCCTTTGAATTATTTTAGCGATTCGCTTTAAATACAAACTAAATTTGCTACGATAACTTTGTGTAAATAAATAAACAAATAATAAAAAATCCCCCGAGTAATGAGTCTAATCATTTCTTAATCAAACCGATATGCATATTTTTTCCAACTCATTTATTTTATAAATATTCTTTGTTTATTCGAACGTAATTAGAATCTGTGGAGACGACGGTATAATCTTTCAAACTGCATCGATAATTTGTTGATTACATTTGACGTCTATATTTAGCCTTTCATTCAAAACACAAACAAAGTATATTAATAATCAAATGATAAATAAGGTTCTCAATGCTAGAAAAAAAATCATATTGAGTCTACAGGAAAGCGTTTATGAAATACAGTAATGAATAGGAAATTGTATATTTCGTCTAATGTGTAGCAAAATGTTAACCCGTATTTTTTAAACACACGTTTTTATACTATCCAATGCAGTACAGGGTGGGCCAAATTCGAATGTTTTACGAGGTATCTCGGTTACCGTAATAGATAAAGAAAATCTGGTTTCGGTCTCTTGGGCTATTTTTTTTTGAGATGAGAACGCCTATGCAATCAGATTTTTTTTTTATCGGATTCCATTTTGGCAGTACAACCGAAAAATGAAATTTCATCATTTTTGAAAATTTGCTTCAACTTCTTTATTTATTAAATTTGAACAAAACGTTGTATATGTTTTTTATAGGTACAGTTTTTTATGCTCGATTTAAAAACAAAAGAGTTTTTTTAGCCACCTTGACTTTTGAGATATAGAGTAAACTTACATTTTTTAAAATGGAAACCCTAGTTGGCCATGACTACGTGAAAGAGTATTTTTTCAGCTTTTCAAAAATATATAGTTTTATACATTTGTGGCAAAAAATAACCGAGATATGGCCAATTTTGTAAAAATTCGATCATCAAAGTTTGCAATGATTTCGTAAACAAGTGATGTTTGTAATTAATAAACAACTAAACGTAATTTCCAAGTAAATTCTGCTGCAGATGCAACGTTTTTACCACTTACAATATTAACTTCTAACATGTTAAACTTTTCAAAGTGTTCAAATTTGGCCATGTTCACAATACCACGATAAACAGTTATGAAATACAAAAGAATACACGGATTTGCTTGACAATTTGAAGATTTACTTTAATATGACGTTTAGTTGTTTATTAACTGCAGACATCACTTGTTTACGAAGTCATGGCAAATTTTGATGATCGAATTTTTACAAAATTGATCATATCTCGGTTAATTTTTGCAACAAATATATAAAACTATATATTTTGGAAAAGCTAAAAAAATACTCGTTCACATAAAGTCATGGCCAACTAGGGTTTCCATTTAAAAAATGTAAGTTTACTCCATATCTCGAAAGTCAAGATGGCTAAAACAAATTTACTTTTGTTTTTACATTAAGTTTAAAAATCTGTATAAAAAACCTATATAACATTTTGTTCTAATTTAATAAATAAAGAAGTTACAGCAAATTTTCAAAAATGATGAAATTTCATTTTTCGTAGTGCCAAAATGGAATCCGATAAAAAAATCAGATTGCATAGGCGTTATTTTCTCAAAAAAATAGCCCAAAAGACCAAAATCACATTTTAGCTATCTGTTACATTCGAATTTTGTCCACCCTGTATATTATATCAAGGCAATGCACATATTTACAATATTCACACACTTATTAATCACAATTTAAGACTATTCATTTCTTTGTTAATACATAAACAGGGTTGTTTATACTGTCTTTATTTCTTGTCGTCTACATAAATTGTAGCTAACTATATTAATTTTAGAAACACCCTATTTAAATTTTTGTATTTATATACGTTTTGAAATATTCGAGAATCTTGTTAATTAGGGGATGACTGTATTCAAAATTGGGTTTGCTTTTTGCAATCAGACAAATTTTAAAGTCCAATAAACTGCTAACCTTAGCTTTAAATTTATCTTGAGTTCCTAGCAGTAAACTTTCTTTGGTGCTTAAATACAATTTATCACACATATCTTCTAAATCCATATCGGCTAATTCTAATTCTACAGAGATTTCTTCATAATCGGCATCATAGTCCTGTCCGTCTGATTTATTACTGAAAACCAGTAAAATTAGGACCAACAGATGAGGACTCATGACGAGCTGGAAAAGAAGAATCTTTAAATACGTTTGCAAAATTAATTTTAATTGTATTTTATGAGAAACTGTTGATTGATTAAAAAAAAAAAAACTCTTCATGGGTGTGTACATGAACGAAATTTAGAGCAGGGCGATAATAGATTAGCAACAAGTCTATCAAGAAGTGTAACAACAAAACCAGACAAAGTTGTTTTAGCTAATGTTATTTCTACTATAAAATTAAAATGTTGGATACAAAAAATCTTAAGTTTCAAAAGTTTTTTTTATTGTTTGGTGGGCAACTGAGCGCCTTTTTCAAGTTCTTGTAATCAAACCAGACTCATCCATTCGGAAATGTACGCTTTTTGGTTTATGAAAGCTTACCAAAAGATCACCGGTACATGATCAAAAGATTCGGAGAGGTTCTGCTTCATGATAATGCACGTTCCGACCTAGCTCAACCTACCGTTATACGATTAAGCAGTTTAAATATCAGGTTTTTAACCATCGTCCCTATTCACCGGACTTAGCTCCGCCAGGTTTTTATATCTTCATGAATCTGGATAGCTTTATAAAATATAAACGCTACCAGATATAGAGGAATGGGAAAGTGCCTTCGAAAGGTAAATACATACATTCTTCCAGAACGTTGGTAAAAATATATCAAAGTGAATGGAGATTGTTTTGATTTAATGAACTTTCTTTCAATTAAGTTATTTACTTGAAAACCTTAACTTCCCATCACTTGTGTAACAACCAAATATTAAAAATGAAACAATTAAAGATGATTATAAATTGGTAATTAAATTTATTGGAGGAAGTGGAATGTTTTCTAGGGTGAAAGCAATTTCTTGCCAAAGTTGTTTGGTTTGAAGTTGTGTTTTTTTTTGTACATTATTTTTGCAAAATGTTTGCAAATGTTAACCAGTGGATTAGAAAATAAAGTATAACATAGAAATCCTAAAGAGTATTACAGAGAAATGAAAGCTTATGGTTGGTTCTGCAAACAAATATCAAGTGTTAAAATAAGTTTTCTCCCATAGACAATTATCTGCTATTCGACAGTGCTTTGTGTTAAACCGACTAGTCACAGTCTACTGCATAATTATGCATAATTTATTAAGGGCAATTGGCAAAGTTCAATGGAAGTTCGGTTACGCTCAGTAAAACTATACATGCCAGCGATAAATTTTTGGGGGAGATAATATAATCAAGTTGACGCATTGTAAATTTAAACAAAACAGCATTGTTCATAAACCTTTATGTTTAAAAATGGTTTAATGCAAGTTTTATTTGCTAGAGTATTTCGTTTTAATGCAAGGGAAATGTGAATGACCTACAGAACTTTTTACGAATGTTTAGTCACATATACAACCGTCATTGATATCGTTTATGATAATCACCTTGCGCGTAGCACAATCAAGGCCCAAACGAGTACGAAAAAATTAAGGTGAAGTAAACAGCAACATCAGACCACCGTGACATTAATGATAAAACCGCGTTTTGTGCTCTGGTGATTAAAGAACGACAATTTGAAAGCTATTTTAGCGTAACAAGATATTATTATGTTGTTGTTAACAGATATTTTAATGTAGGTATCTAGTATTTCCATGATTATAATGGTTTAATAGTGAACGTTATTTAAAGAGGCAAAACACTGAAAATATTTATTATGCTACAATAACAAACATTGAAACTGATCTAAAGGAGCTTAGCTACTATTTAGCAAACAATGGGAGACTTTCGAAAGAATGCCAAAAAGGAACAAATATTTTAAAATATATATTAATTTCAAACATTCAGTATTACTTTTATTTAATTAATAATAATAATAATAATTTTTTCTACAACCACTAATGCAAAAAACTCTTACCGTACAGCCTGCATGCATAGTAAGTGGGTCCTTACGCACGGTAAGCAAAAAACACGTTTTTTTAAAGAAATGATCAAAGTTGACTCACGTCAAACACTTCTGCATGCCTAATAGTGAGTTATAACGCACGGTAAGCAAAACGCACACTTGTCTAGAAATGTCAAAGTAGGATTATGTCAAAACTAACCAGACAACGTAATTATAGGGGTATATTAGCCAAAAAGCAGTTAAAATCGTAGGTATTATGTGATCGTAGAAAAAGTAAGCTACATAACACGAGTTGTAAAGTAATTACGCACGAGTGGAAAACTTGCTCAAGGAGCCGCGCAGCGGCGAGTGCGTATTTCCTAAAAAAAAAAAACGAAATTTGACATGACAATATTTTGGGAAATACTGTATCAAACAACTTTTATTAGAAACTTTTTTTGATAATTCTTTCCAATAACAAAATAAGTCGGGGTGTCATAAGTGATGCCTCACCCTGTGTTTATGATGATAAATGATATTTTTCTATCACCGTTGACCGCTGTATTAATTTTTTACTCTAAAAAAGTGCCTGTAAAATTGTAATGACAGTTTTTTTAATATGTAAGAAATATAGTTCTCACCTTATGACGCAATAATTGGTTAATTATTACTACTGACATTGAAGTTGACGAATATTTCCCTAAAAACATCAGTGGGTTTATTGCAGAGCTGGGCAAAGTACCGACCCTAAGTGCTTAAAGCACCAAGCATTCAAGCACTTGTGTAAGTGCTTGTTCTAATTAAGCAGTAAGTACTTTGGTTTTTAAAAATGCTTAAAAGCATCAAGCACTGACCAAAGTGCTTAAAACAATTAAGCAGCAAGCATTGAGCATTTTGGAAATGCTTAAGAGAAATTTAAAATTTAAACAGTCTTGTAGCATACATGTCAAGGATTCAATACTATGCAGTAAGCATATATAAATTTAAAAAAATGCTTATTAAGCACTGTCTTTCTAAAGTGCTTAATAAGTACCGTGTTCATGAAAGTGCTTGGTGCTCTAAGCATCGAGCATCTGTTTTGGAAAGTGCTCCAAGCATTGTGCTCGAAGCATTAAAAGTGCTTAAAAAATTATTGCGTTGTAAGCATTCAAGCATTGCCCAGCTCTGGTTTATTGCACACATTATATTTTTATTAATATATATTCACCTTTAAAATAATTACAGCTAGATACTACCTTAACAAATAAGCAACACTATATTTAAATACATTATGATTTTGAAACTCCTCAAGTTTATAAGCTATTAAAATTTTGGTACAATTGAGGTTTATTAAAATAATAAATATTAATATTATTTAGTAATAACTTGAACTTTATATGATCACCCAAAAAAAACAATTAAAAGGGCAATAAATACTTCAGCCACATTACGCTTTGCAAAAGTGAAGACATCTGTGATAAGATATTAAAGTAAATATTTAAAAAGGTATTACGTTAACAATGTATTTTAAGATATAAATACTTTGTATTGCATATCAAAGGAGGGACATCTCTTAGCACTATGTTTCAAAAATTACAAATTGGAAAATTTCCACAAAAGAAAGTAACTCTCTGATATTTGGTCATTAACAGTTGAGGTGCAAATTTGCGATTTCACTTTCGTCTTTTAAACCACTGGACAAGGATTTCTTTGAAACGTCATAAGCTGTTGAGTAATCCCACCATGGCCATACCCAACAGACGTTTGATTTTGTTATGATTAATATTTTATGTTGACAGAAGTATTTTAGTTGATAACGCACAAAAAATCCAACCAACAATCATTTCAGTATCTCGCAAAACATTTTTCATGACACCTTAATGTCGCCAAGTTGATCTCTATTACATGTAATTTTGTGATAATTAGAACCAAATCTCTATCTCTTATATTAAGAGGGATTCCCGTAGTGGACTGAAATAAGTGGTTATGGTAGTTAAAAAAAAACAGCTAATATCTTTACAATAATGACTAGACAAACAAATAATTTACATACGAAATATTTATTAATACATCGTTTAACGGATATTTTATTTTATGTTACACCTGTTAGCAGACTGAATTAATGTATACGGCGCAATTATTATCAGTATACAACCTTGAACTAGATAGCACAAAATATTTTATTTTTTAACTAACCAATTGCAAGTATAACTACATATTTTTGTGATTAAAATTATGTGCTTAAGGTAAAAGTTATTAAAATGTGTTCCCGATAGTTAAATTATGGATTTCTAAAGAGAACATCTTCTTAAAGAAAATCTAGAACCCTTTTATTATAAACAATGATTGAGACAAAACCATTTACAAATGCGAAGATACAAAATTGATTGTATTTGTGGTTTGTGTTGAAAAGAGTTTAAAAAAACATTGGACTCTTGTAGAGGAATGCACTTGATATACCAAATTAATGCAAACAAATAAATCAGCACTTGTAGAACATCCGTACGACAACAACAACAAAAACATTAAACGCATTTTAATAGACTTAAATGTACTAAATAAGAAAAGAACCACAATGAAAGAAGTTAATCAACACTTTCAAACACAAATAAAAATACTTTTTTAAACATCAAGACTTATATAATTAACTTTACCACCTGGAATTAAACGAGATGACTAATAACGATAAAGCAATTAATAGTGTCCAACAAGTGACACAAACTTGCTGCATGTGTAATTTAGAAGCAAAGTGCAAAGTTCTGTATAGACAATTCTGAAATCATCCAGATTATCAATCGATCCACTTGATTTTATCTTATTTTTGATGCTAGCGGTATCTTGAAATAAAAGAATGAACCACAATCGTTTCGTTTTTTGAATGCGCCAATAATTTGATTGAAAAAAAATACAAATTTTAATAATTTATGGATGTCACTTCATGACAATACTCTGACTCTTGATGTGGACTGCGTTAAATATTCGTAAGACTCGGTTCTTTGAATTTTCGCAAAGCTAATATTTTTTAAAAACCAAGGAAGCACTGAACTATAATGACTAATTCTTAAACTTGTTTTGAAAAAATATGAAAATAAATATTAATATGTGTACAGGGTGGTCCAAATTCGATGGGAATACATGGGTATCTCGCTTAATAGTCAAGATAGAGAAACGGTTAAATTACCAAAAATGTGCAGTTTTTGGAGACAAACTCCTCAGAACCGTTTTCAAAAATATTTTATCATTAAACCATAGTAGTGCCAGTTTATATTAACAGACGAATAACGTCTTTTTAATGCACATCAAAAATTCGGAAATATTTCATAATTATGATGCAGCTTTTTTACCATTTAATAACATATTAAGTTTGTTGTGGTTATTCTTAAATACATACGATATATTCGAGATGGTAATGATTTCTTGGGCACCCTGTATATGTACGCAAGATGCATGATTGCGTAACATTACATAAAACAATGGTTTGTACTTTGCAGTCGCGAAAACGTTATAAAAAGTAGCATGTAGAAGGCAATGAAAGTAAATACCTTGAATGAAAGCTGTGGTTTGAACAGAAAAAAACTGATTCCGGAAGTTATTTGACAAGTCTTTGCAATCAGGTAATCATCTACCCGTTAAGTATGCTGGACATTGAACAATTTTTGCAATTTAAATGAATCAACGCGATAATTAGCTGTGTTATACAAAATTTTGTGTTATTTAACTTTAACAAAAAAGCTTGAAAACTAACATGATTACCAGTAAATATTGAAGTGTTTAGAGGCAGTTAAAGTTATGATATTATAATATTTTTAACGAAAATTACAATGTATAGGTATTGTTGATTTTCAATAAGAAAAACATTGTTTTTAATAAACATAGGAGTAGTATTACTTGTATTTTACATGAATGAGGTATAAGCATTGTAGGTACATGTTTTTTATGAACTTAATTACAGATTTACATTATTATTGCAAGAATCACTGCTAGGTAAATAAATTAATTATGACGCATGATTTGGATTGTAGGTATAAAAAATATCTCAATTAATTGATCAAACTTATTATGTTTATAAATAAATCAATTAAATAGTTCAACCATTTATCAAAATAAACTACAATGAAAATTAATTCATACAAATTTTCGAACTAAACTTATTTATACTACCTACAGAGTTTTCTCTTTTTTAAATTATCTAAAGTACGTTAAAATTAATAAAATATATTCACCAATGCTATTATTGTAGACTCCAACATGTTATGATATATTTTTATAAAACCTTTCAAACTGATAACTGCCCCAGATTAAGTTACAGAAAACCTACCTGACAACCTTAATTAAATCAAAATTGTTTTTTCAATCAAGAACATAACTGAATAAACTTTGAACAAATTTAAATTCAACCGCATGGATCAATTTCTTCATTATTAAATTATATGTGTTGTAATGTTTGTGGTATATATTATATTGCATAACCGGTTGCGTTCAGACTAAAAAAATCATATTAACTTACTGTGCACACATTGTACTGTAAAAACTACACAAATGAATGAATCTTTTTGGATTTGTTAAAAATAAATTGCATTATCAGTGAAGTACCGTATAAAACTGTTGTCGTTGTGTTGTTTATTAATCGTTCGTGTTTTGAAAATTATCATACAACACAATTGTAATTGTTATAAAAGTATGTTAAATATATAAATATGCTTAATTACAAAAATAAAACTTACTATAGTATAACAACATGTACAAAATTGAATTCAATGACTACAACTTAAATTTCCTGGCTTTTGGATTTGTAAAAGCATTAATGAGATCTATTAAATTCATTTTAGTAGTTCGTTGATAAAGATCAGATAATTAGCCTTGCTCAATTTTTTTTTTTAAGTAACATTATATAATTTCAAGTTTACTTGACAAGCTTTTAAAACCAGCTTCGACCACAGATAGCTTTAAAACAAAATATTTACTGTGATAAATTTTGAAAATTTAATCTCCAAACTATTTATCACAGTGAAAAAGAATTGCATCTGGCATTTGAATAATCTTTAGGGCTCCAGAAATCCAAAGTAGTTTTTGTCTATTAGCAAATTCTTAAAACATGCCCAAATGAATATATGTAATGCTACATTTTTTAAATTGATACATATTTTTTTTTTAAGATATTTGCACTTGGTATTTAAATAATATTTTTGGCTCCAAAGTAGTTTTTAATTATTTGCAAACTCTCAAAACAAACACATGTTAATTAATAGAGGCAATGATACATTTTTAAAATCAATATTATTGTAAATTTTCTGGCAGGGAAATTTATAAAACCAACAAACGCAGTGTTTTTTCCCTAACTTGCATATATGTGTACCCCTTTTAAGCCATTTACAATGCACCCCATATTTAATAAAAATAATTGGAGAGATGGAAAAAGTATTTTAACACATTTGCAATTCGCAATTTACAAAAATAATTAAGAAACTACCATGTACCACGTTTGGGGAAACAGTGCCATAATGATCCGAAATTAACTACCAAAATATAAAGCGAGTAATACTTACTTTAAATTTCTCTCATGCTGTATGTAAAAGCTAACTTAAAAAAATCACTTTTTTCACAAATATAGGCTTTCCACTGATAGTACTTTCGAGTAGACACTTGAATATTTATCTCATATCGTAAAAGGCCGGCGTAACACTGACATAGTAGCTGTTATTTCCTCGAATATGACTGGATAACTGATTATCATCAGATACTGCCTAGTGCTTACTAGGTGGGTACTAGTCCCCCAGGTCTATAGTCTATACATCAGAGGGTACTGCAACTTCAATTAACATTTGCGTGTAATTGTTGTTTACTCTCAAAGTATTTTTTTATAGCATGACTTATTTGTTAACGATCCAAGGTGTAAATGTTAATATAGGATATTAAATATTGACGAACTACCGTAGTTTAGTCATGAATCACAAACAATGGACCATTATAGTCGTCAATAATAAAAAATTCGTGTAACTTGTCGTTTTTTAAAGTAAATAAAACAATTTTTGATCGCGTATACTATTACTACTTGAATAATGTGTTATTATACTAAATAAACGTACTAATATAATATAATTTCTGGGATAATTTCATTTAGTAATTATCAGTAGTTGCTGGTAATTGACGGTAATAAATTTGGCGTCCAATTTTCGGCGTTGGGGCCTTGCACATTAGTAATTTTGTGTAGCACCTATCAGAGCGCTTTAAATTTTTAAATACCCTTGAATAGTATATTAGTTCTTAAGAAATGTTTATTATGAAAGAGGCGTAAAGTCCATTGTTCTTTGTTTCGAGATATTTAAGGGCTTGCATTTCAGTCGATTTAAAAATATTGATAAAGTCAATTAAGTTTTCCCACGTTTCTATGAATTTATATGCAAATAAATTTATTAGGAAAATAATCTTTTGAGAATTTACTAAATCAATGTTTTTTGCCATTGATGAACTCCATCGTTTTCATAATTATTGAATTGTAAAAATTATTAGATTATATTTATTAGATTTTAATTATTAGATTTAAATTATTAGATTTTAACTATTAAATTTTAACTATTAGATTTTAATTATTAGATTTTATTTATTAGATTTTAATTATTAGATTTTAGTTATTAGATTTTAATTATTAGATTTTATTTATTAGATTTTAATTATTAGATTTTAGTTATTAGATTTTAATTATTAGATTTTATTTATTAGATTTTAATTATTAGATTTTATTTATTAATTTTAATTATTAGATTTTATTTATTAGATTTTAATTATTAGATTTTATTTATTAGATTTTAATTATTAGATTTTAGTTATTAGATTTTAATTATTTCAATTTAAATTTCACTTAAATTACATTACGTTTTAGTCCGGTTTTGTTTGTAAATAATGATAGAATTTAATAAAGTATATGAAATAACGTATTTTTGAAAATTTTTGCTTAAGCAAAAATAAAAGCGTTCTCCTACCTTTTTTTTAAACTAGCATCAAATAGTTTTGTGTGGAATTAGATCATTTTTATGCAAATTCTTTGAAGCATTGAAGCAGTTGTTCGGAACTATCTGAACATACGTCCTGCTGATAAAAAAGCAAAACCGACCTTAATGTCCAAACCGGCCAAACTTTGTAATAAGTTATAACTCACACACTAAGATTATGTTCACGATAACAAAAAAACACAAAATAATACGCTGGTAATTTGAACCAACAGAAAATGCCACAATAATTCCACTAAGAACTTCGCGTTCTTCTCCGATAAGCAATGGCTTCAAAACTGAGCAAATAATGAAATCTTAAAGTCAACATTACACACTTGACTAACAAATAAGTACGGATACCAATAAAAACACACACAGATTCATTCACAAATGTTCACCTTGCGTCAAAAGTATAACAGATAAAATAAAAACAGTACTTTAAAAAACACCAACAAACTGTGCATGCCTTTAGGAACAGTATTAAACACAATTTTTTTTACAAAACTAATTATTTTTGTGTTGTATAAGAAAAACCAGAAGAACAATTAGAATTCGCGTGAAGGAATACATTTATATGCCAAATTAAATCAAACAACCCTACAGCATTCGTACAACACAATACATTTAATAGATCTAATAAATGTCAATATAAATTTAATATCGATGTATCTATCTGTACTATAAAATATCAAATAACGATATATCTATATCATTACATTTATTAAAATGATTAAATTTATACTGATTTATCGCCCAGCACAAGTCGAAATCCAATTGTAACCAAAATGAAAAGATCTATAAATGTAAAAATGCTGATCATATTCTAATACATAAAAATAGCGTTTTAATATCTAAAATATCATTATTTTTTTTACAAACGTTTAAAAACAGCGCTTTTAGTTGCCAGCATAACCAAAAAATTATTATTGCGTTTTTAAAATTTTCCCAAGGGTATAAACCTTCCACATCTTTTATGTGAAAAAATCAAATATTTTGTTATTGGCCTTATTGTTTGTAGAAGTGTTAAAAAACGTTTATAATTTTCCAAAAGTGGTGTAGGTTTTGACATCTATCGAGTAGATTTTCTACTATATTTGTATCAGGGCCTCAGAATTTATTAGGAGTTAAATGGGTTCTGACGTCTATTAATAAATCCATCTCTTTCTAACTTATTAAGTGTGCAGGATACATCTGACGTCCTCAAGTCTAGCATATTATATAAACTCATACAAAACAAATGACGTCATACAATTTTCAAAAAGTAAAATTTTAGCCTTAAAACAACATTAGGGCCAAATAAAGACTACTTGTCTAATAAACTTTAATAATCCTTTAACAAATGCATATTCAAATTGAAAAATTCAATTTAATTATTTACTTTTACGATAACCAAGGCCTGCCACAAAGGGGGTGTAACGGGCGCACAGCACCCAGGCAGCTGGCTGTACATGGGGCCCCAGAAACAGAAATAAAGGATGAAAATAAAAGTAATAAAATTTAAAAAAAGAAAGTGAAAATATTAATATTAAGTTAATTGGTTAAAATTAATTTTATTTTTAAAATTGCAGTGGAAGCTCTCATTTGAGACCCCAAAAAATTACTTGCACCCGACCCACCTGTGTAGAAGACCAGCCCTGCCGAAAACTCCAATTAAATACAAATCTTACTTACATAAATTATTGTAAGACGGTGGTGGAACTAATTATGAGAAACCAAAGTTCTAAACAAAAAGTAAAACCAACGAAATAGTAGAAATAAAAGTTTATTAATTAAGCAATTTAAAATTTACAGTAGCACCAATAAAACTACGATTAATGTACCTAATAATTATTACAAACAATACTAATAAACATTACAACTAAACACACAAAGTAAAATACTTAAGCACAAAACGATAAAAATATGACTAAAACAGTGGCAACTCGTCAATTACAAAACATATGCCTATTGTTTACACCTTCCATATGTTACAATGACTCTAATATCAGAAAAAATATAAATCCAATCTTAACAACAGCGCTTCAAAAAGGATTAAAATTTTAAACTTTAAAGCCAATTTACCAAAATACCCAAAATTCTATATCACGAGCCACCACTGAATTTTAATTTTAATGGATACCATCCTTAAAGTTAAAAACTATATCTATAAAATAATGATTGTGCTACACAATTCTTGTAATCTTAAATAATTAAGATTACCAAATTCAAAATAAACAATAATATATATTAAACTCATTTACAAACTAAGTCTACAAAAAAAAATTAAGTCAAATGATTACGTATTAGATGTTAACTTGCTCTCCATACATTATTACACTTTAAACAATTAATAAACTACATTTTATAATACAACAATTCCTAATATCATACTTATGCTCTTTTGTTAATTCACTTCTACTGTCCAAATAACAGAATAAAAACAAGGATCGAAAAAACAGACAAGACATGAAGACATACATATACAGATAATGGCAAAATTTAATATATTATGTTTTGACAAGGGCCTTTCAGAGTAAATGCGAGGCCCGGGCCAAACAATGTTTTTGAGGCCCTTCAAAATTAAAAACTATGAGGAAAAAATATAAATTGTTAATGGCCGGTCACTGATCTATGTAATAAAACTGTTATTTCAACTACAAAAATATTATGTATTTTTTTTGTAACAGATCAAGTTAAAAATTGAGGCCCTCGGGGCATTTGTCCCCCTCCGATAAGGCCCTATCATCCTACAATATTACAAATATCATAAAAATCTATTGACAAATGTTAAAACAATGCGAATACAACTATTTTTCTAATACCTTCATATAATACATTTTAAAAACTGCGAAATGATGTCACAACTTTCTCGTGCAACTGAGCCGAAATTATTACAAAAAAACACACTCTTCAGGTAAATTATAAACCACACTCCTACATCTATTGTAAATATTCAAGACACCAGTTAATAAAAAAATATATTCAAAGCTATATTAGAGTATTTGTTAAAAGGCTTGTAGTTTGTGAGTTGTAGCACCTACCTTTACATAAATATAAAAATTAGGAGCACAGAAAGCGCAGTCTTACATTCCACCAGAACCCAACCGGTGGATAGATGATGTCATTCACCGGTGAATTTGTGATTGCTCAGAAAAAGCAGTTGAATGTAAAACAAAACTGGTGGAACTGTGATTGATGCTAACCTGATCTGACCAGTGGTGGTGCAAGAGAGTACAGTAAACAATAAAGAATGACTACCCCCTTTCATAATCCACCAGAAACACCGGCTTCAAGTTTGGTGGACTAAATGGCTGCCGATGGCACCAAAAACTCCCCACCGCCGTAATAAAAGATAGACGCGATGTGTCCACCACACTTCAACCGGTTGAATGTAAGTTAGTTTTGATGCCAACATTGGCATCCCCGGTGGAATGTAAGACAAGGATGAGTAATACTTTGCGCCTAATGAGAAAGTAAATAAAATCTTAAATCAACAGCATAACTAGACCGAAAAGTTACTGACTTTATATGTTAATTAAGCAAATTGGCACCCAGTTTCAATGTATAAACTTTGCAAACATCTGCAACAATTAATTGCGGCACGATTTTCAAAAATTGAATGGAAATACATCATAATGATTTACTTATCTGCAATATTTTCATAACAACGTTTAATTATTTGAGGCACATCTTTCAGCTTCCACCAAACACGCAGGTACTGAATGCTATAAGTTATAAATTCGGTTATATTAGTAAAATGGCGTTTGATATTTGCAACGATGAATGCTGTCGTTTATGACGATACAGCGGGCACTTTTTTCGGTGTAGCATCGTGCTGTCGTCGTAATCTGCGACGGAGTTCCATCGGCAATCTTTCGTAACACTTCTTGCAGACGGGCTTCAAATCGCACTCGTAGAACTTGGTTTTCTGGTTCATCTTTTGGTCGCATATCGAACACGCGAAATGGTGAACGCACCAAGCTTTCTGCAAGGCCGTGAATACTGGAAATAGAAAAAATGGTAAGACAGATGCACTTCGTTGCGGTCTTCGTTTGGAAAAAATGTGAGAGTGAAGGACTTACCATCGCTGGCGATAACTTGATTGCAAACGAAGCAAAGGTTGCCGAACAACTGGTGGTAATGAATTTCGCAATAGGCCAATCCCTTCTTCTCGTAATGACGATGTCCAAAGAACGGCTTCTCGCATTTAGCACACACGAAATGCTAAAAAAAACAATTGGCTTAGAAACATATTCGGATGGTTGAAATTCTATAGGATTGCATGGGATCTCGTCTATTATTATACAGGGTGGACCAAATTCGAATGTTTTACGGGGTATCTCGGTTACCACAATAGATAGTGAAAATCTGATTTCGGTCTCCTGGGCTATTTTTTTAAGAATATAACGCCCATGCAATCAGATTTTTTCTATCTGATTCCATTTTGGCACAACAGACGAAAAATGAAATTTCATCATTTTTTAAAATTTGCTATAACTTCTCTATTTATTAAATTAGATCAAAATGTTATATATGTTTTTATATAGATTTTTATGCTTAATTTAAAAACAAAAATATTTTTTTTTAAGCCATCTCGACTTTCGAGATATGGAGTAAACTTACATTTTTTTAAATGGAAACCCTAGTTGGCCATGACTATGAGAAAGAGTATGTTTTTAGGTTTTCAAAAATTCATAGTTTTATATATTTGTTGCAAAAAATAACCGAGATATGGCCAATTTTGTTAAAAGTTGAACATCAAAGTTTGCCATGATTTCGTAAACAAGTGATGATTAAACAACTAAACGTCATTTCGAAGTACATTTGTCAACTTTAAAGCAAATCCGTGTATTCTTTTGCATTTTATAACCAGGGATGGAAAACGTAACGTAACGATACCCGATAACGTTATAATAACGATTCAACTACAATTTTTTATACAATAACGTAACGATATTTTTATAACGTTATAATGACCGATAACGTTTCATTAAAAGTTATTTTGTATCGTTATTCTCTATAAATTAAATTTTTATATGGCGTTCTTTTTATTTTCAGAAGATGTAATATTTTGTTTGAGTTTTAGAAATTAAAATGAAAATAAAATATCTGAACGTAATTTTGTACTATTTTTTAAATTTGCATTTACAGATCCCAAAAATAATTTCAGAGTTACAAATAAAAATTATTTTCATAACGTTATACAGGGTGGTGCTTTTTTCGATGCTCACCATTGCTATCTTGGAAACGGTAAGAGATACAAGGTCGGTTAAATTAGAGAAAAGTTGCACATTTTGATGGCGATTGAGAATCTGAAATGAAATACTGGATATTTTGATTCGTTTTTGATTTATTACAAAAAAATGAAAATTGTGATTTTAGAAAAATATTATTATCTTCCCTACCATTGACGCTATTTCATTTAAACTTGGTAACTGTATGTTTTTGACCGTCCTGGTTTTGATGACGTCAACAGAAATTTTCTACGCCTTCTAGATTTCAAGTTGCGATAGTCAACTTTTTTATTTCTTATGGTCGCCATGTTGGATTTTTACACCATCAGACAAACAAAAAAATAGCTTTCCAGATTTGTAACCAACATACTCTTTTTCTTTCAAAAAACTTCGGTCGTTGTTCGTCGGCCGTCCTTCGGTCGTCGTCTGTCGTTCGACGGTCGTCGGCCGTCCTTCGACGGTCGTCGGCCGTCCTTCGACGGTCGTCGTTCGTCGTCCGTCGTCCGTCGGCCGTCCTTCGATGGTCGTCGTTCGTCGGTCGTCGTCCGTTGTTCGCCGAACGACGGACGACGACCATCGAACGACGGACGACGAACGATGAACGACAACCGTCGAACGACGGGCGACGAAAGACGACCGTCGAACGACGACCGACGACCGTCGAACGACGACCGACGAACGACGACCGTCGAAGGACGGACGACGAACTACGACCATCGAACGACGGACGACGAACGACGACCGCCGAACGACGACCGATGAACGACGGCCGACGAACGACGACCGTCGAACGACGACCGACGAACGACGAACGACGACCGTCGAACGACGGACGACGACCGAAGGACGGCCGATGAACGGCGAC